>CAVNYN010203764.1:0-29867 GCA_963692815.1 Nyctanthes arbor-tristis | reverse complement strand
CAACAAAAAAAAAAAAAAAAAAAAAAAAAAAAAAAAATCATATATAAGTGTTAATTTTTGAAAACATTAAACAAACTCAAGTGCATTACAAATAGTGTTCAACAACTCAAAACCTAGTACATTAGGCTAAAACGAGGCTGAGCGCGAAAATTTTTTACTTTGCTAACATTGAAAAAAAAATAACATCCGGTTTACAACCAAATAATAAGAAAGAAGTACACCAACCATCAAGCCAAGAAGCCAACAATATACACGCTAAATCTATTCTATTCCTAATTCCATTTTGCAAAATTTCTTTTTTGTACCAAAAACTCATAATCTATCTATTTACTCTATAAAAGTACAAGAGTGGCCAGTGGGCCACCATTCAGTTTCCCACTCAAAAATTTCATATGTATTTCTTCTCTTTTTCCCCCTATATCGAGCCTGTTGTGCGTGTGCCTTCAAATTTCATATGCATTGGCTTGCTTCTTTTGTACGGCCTTTTTTAATGGACCCATTTCATTCTGCAAGGAGGCAATGAATATGCCAGAAGTTTCTTTGCAACCAAAGAATTATTAAAACCGATTTGGGATACGCTTTTTCTTATGAGTATTCAATTGTGATTGATTCACATTTATGCAACGAGTCGTCGATCTAGGAAGAAGTCGTGAACCCGCTGTAGTTAAAATCAAAGTTGAAGCATCTTCACTAATGGTCTTCCTTCAATGATCCTTTTGGATGGATACTCTCGAGGTAGAAAGATTTTCAGTCAATTTTTCATGTAAAATTTTTAATCGATATGACAGAAACTTGCAGAGACAAAAAGGGGCTTTGCCTTTAATTGGTTCGAGTTTTGGCTTTTAACATGAATAATTCCGGAGTTTTTCTTTGGATATGTTCTACAAGGTGACGATTAATTCTTGATATTTATTGGTAAAAATGTTCAGTATTTATTGTAGTCTTACTGAAGATGATTATTAGGCTTTAGTATGTATATTTATGTTCGCTGGTGGTCAATTATCTTGAGTTCAAGATCAATGAATGAAATTTGTTTTTTTACTATGGTATTTGTAGCAGCTGTAGAGACAATGGCTTCAATTTTAAATGGTGGTTCTAGAATTTTGCCATTTTAGTATATTTTTATATTTTTTTTATTTATCATGTAGACATTTATAATTTTTCCCAAGAAAATTTCACATTTTTTTCAAAAATAATATTACTATACAGAATTAGGAATAAGAAATCTATTTGTCTCTGTCATATATTAATTTTTATGAGAGAAAAAAATAGTGATGTTTTAAATTTATTGTTTCATATTATGGTTTGTATGTTTTTATTTGTTTTTCCAATTATTGAAAGAGTAATTAGCACAAAATGAAAAGCAATCTTATTTGTTTTTCATTATGTTTGTAGTGCTTGCATTGAAAAATGATAAGCTTCTTGATTATTGATTTATTCTTTCCTTACGTTTGTGGCATTTGCTGAGTTATTTATTTGGAAATGGAACATCAAGTACAGCCAAAGCTTTTGATGAAAATTGGAAGAGTCACGATTTTTTTAACTTTATTCTTTCTATTTCGATTTTTTGATTAGTTTTGGAGTTGGAACAACTAATTTCAAGTACAGGTATATCTTTTTTTGTTTGGTAATTGTTAATTGTTAATTTTGAGCATTTTCGAATGTTTGGGTGATTTTTACGAGTTGTTGATTTGTGTGGGGATTGATATATTTGTGGTTTACTTTTGTGACAACTATTAATGGTGGCAAGAATGGTGAAAGCAAGCAGGTAAAATTGGATATATTTGACTTTCAATGAAACACTTTCTTGCCATTTGGAAAGGTATTACACTTGTTTCAGATTTGTGTTTTACATAAGCTACCAATTAATTTTTTTTTTTTCTGGAAGTACAAATCAAGAGCTTTGGCATATTATTTACCCTGACTTCAGAGTAGATAGTTTGTATTCACATTTATTGCATGAATATGTTGGTTTACTTCTTTGTTTCCATAACATTGTTAGATTTCCCATTGCCTTTATTTCTTGCAGCAAAATAGGCCATTATATTCCTAGAATGTGCCTGGTATGTTACAGCAGTTTAACCTAGAAAAGGCTACATTAATGAGAAAGCTTTAGATAGTCTTACTGACATTGGGAAAATATCATTCAAAGAGTATGGATATATCTAGCTAGACAATCAGTTTGACATTCCAAACAATGAAGAGCTTAATTGAATGAAAGCAGAGAGTACCATATTGAGGAACAAAAGAAAAAAGTAAAAGAAAAAAAAAAATCAGAACTTTTTCAGCCCCGCTCTCTCTCTCTCTCTCTCTCTCTCTCTCTCTGTCTCTGGGCAAGATGTTGCGTATTTTAGTTGGTTTTTGTTCTACTTTTTGTTAATAAAAGATTTTGGGGGTGATAGTAGCAGTGGTGGCTGGATTGTTGAATCTGTATACTGTGTAGTGGTGAAGGTGGGTTGCCATGTTGGATGTTGAAGTGAATTGAGTTGTTGCAATTTAACTCAAATTGAGGAGTTGCTGTGAGTTTAGGGTTGCAACAAAATGACTGGAAGCTTATATAGATAAATGGCATTTATTCCATCTCATGTTTGATTTAGGAAAAGCTTAAAAATTTATTGTGATTTATGAAGTGTTGTAATCGTTGTACATTTTAGAACTTAATGAGTAATTATTATTTAATGGGCTTCATTTTAATATGATGTATGCTTGCTTATATAGGTTCTGATAAAATGAATTGTTTTATAGAGATTAATCTTAGTGATGGATTTTATGGCTTGAGAAGCATTAGAAATAAGACAAAGAAGGGAATAGGTTGTACCCCAGGAATAGAATGAAATGTTGATGTATTATATGTGTGGATACTTTTTACAAATCTAATTGAATGCCCGGTTTCTGCCAATGGAAATGTGCTTCAAAAATGGAGTTTCCATCATTCTAAGCCATTTTCATGAACCACTCACTGTCTCTATCTCTATATCAATTCAATTGTTGATCAGTTATTTGCCTATAGATGCCCGCCTAAGGCCGGCTAAGTGATAGAGTTATTTGTTGTACATTGGCTATACACTTGTATCATTTCCAAGTTGAACAAAAGATACTACAAGAAATAGTGAAACCGTGAAACTTCTTTTATCTTTGGTAATGGGATTTTAGTTTTACGTAACTATTTATGTCGAGGTATAAACTCCACTGTATTTGGCTAGCTCAACCTCATTTCAGATAGATTTATGCGAAGCCATATTCAATCTAGCAACCCCTGTTACAGTACATGCTTGAAATCTAGAATTTGTACTTGGATCGGAAGTAAGAATTTCAAATTGCCGATAAATGAGAGAAAAACACAACTAATAATCCACGAATAATAATCACTTCAATATATAAAATATATATATATATATAGAAATATTTAGAGGCAAAATTGATTAAAAATGAATTCAAAATCTGATTTTGTTATTTATTAAAAAAATTCAACTTTTTATTTTTTATGTTTGGACTTTCTGGTGTATGTATATGGTTAATTTGTCAACCCATTTTCCCGTCAGGAAAAAAAAACTAACAACCCATTTTTTATACAGTTGCTTTACATTAGTTTCCATTTACGCACGAAAAGAGACATGTTAAATGTTCAACTAACTTATTTTAATAAATTTACAAATTACAAAAAAAAAAAAAAAAGGAAATGGATGAAGTTAAAATCAAGTTACTATTTTTTATAATAATAATAATAAAATAAGCTAACAAATTATATAATATTAAAATTTCCAAACCGTAACATTAGAGTCAGTATTCATTTCCTTTTAAATAAATAAATTAGATCCTAAAACATTGTCAAATGAAAATTGATGTTACTTATAACATTAAATTTGGGTATTGACCCAATCCAACACTTACATTAGGTTTTTTTATGGCATTGGTTGATATGTGTTTTAAAGTTTTCTAATTGTGTTGACTTGGGAACGGTGTTGCGCTTACCAATTCAAGGTTGGGAATTTGTTGGTCCAAATTTAAACGTTAAAAACAAAGGGAAAAATAGATGCAAAGGTTGGTGACCTTTGCTGCAATTTACCCTAAGATTAACTTAGATTACATGTAATGTACAAGGTAAATAGTTGCAATTCTAAATGAGCTACTTTAAGACAAATGATATGCGCATTGCATCTCAATTTGGAGAAAACAAAGGGTAATTAAAGAAAGCCTGAAGAGAATAGGCCAATTAACTCATCTCAATTTTACATTTCCCTTTATCATCATGTTTTGTCGAGTTCGTATATGTGGTTCGCCTGCGTTATTCATTTTTTAGTTTTCCACAACCCTACTAGATATTTGGACAATTCACCAATTATATAAAGTTTATGATTTATGATTCCCAGGTTATGCTCTGCAAACGCTCAAAGTAAACTCACCAAGTTTGGTGTTTGTGATTTATAAAACTTAATACAATTATCTGTGATCCAATAATACTTTGAGTTGGCATTAATAAATCATGAAAATTTACATTAACTATGGTATTTTTTTTTTATACATTGACTATGGTATTTTTTTTTTTTTAACACTAATAAGAGCGAATTGGATACTCAACTTTTTTTTTCACGTTTTATGATACTATTTGTAGTTAAATCACTTGGGGGCCGTTATTTTCTGTTTTCATTCTGTTTTCTATTTTCTATTTTCTGATTTCATTCTCTATTTTTCTGATTTTGTTGAAATGCGTACTGAAAACTGATTTTGAAAATGGAAAATTTGACATTTTCAGAAAAAAATTTTGTTCACAAAACATACTATAGAAATATAACTCTACACATCTATGTCCGTAATGATATATAATCAATTGCTTTTGTCACATTCTATTTCAAATTTAAACATGTCGAACAAAATATCATACTCCCGTTACATATCAAATAAACTATAAATTTCTAACCTTACCAATAGATACACTTGAGATATATGATTATTAATTATGTTTGCCAACATCCAAGAAATATAATTAGAAGTTGTCTCGTAATTAAGGCATATAAATAGCAATAATTCCACTTAATTAAAATAGTAACACATAAAGAAAACTATTATTTCACCCACAAATGGTAAAGAACAAATGGTAAACATAGACTTGTACAATATAAGTCTTATTTCAATTGTCAGTTGATTAAAGCACCCAAAAAAGAAAAAAAAAAAAAGGGAAGGCCCCAAAGGCAACTAAAAGAGCAACTGAGTACCACATTCAAACGGCCAAAAACCATCGAAATTACCACTGATGTTCGAAGAACTTAGCTGGACGACTGTGTAATTGCCGACTGCTACCGGAGGACTGCTGCTGCTCGACTTTGAAGATAACCGGCCGGCTGCTGATTTCACCAACGATTCCCGCCCCCCCAAAAAAAAAGGAGAAGTTCAGATAATATCCAGCAGGCAGAACCCGAAGTTGGGAGTTAGAGCAAAGGGGAAAAATTTTAAACTAGGGCAAAAACCTTACCTGCGGCTATTGCGGTGGCCGAGACCGGCAACGGGCGACGCGAAGGAGTTGTGGGTTGGGGGGACAGACAAACCTAGATCGATTTCAGAGTGAGAGCGCGAGAGAGAGAGAGAGAGAGAGGGAGAGAGAGAGACACACACACAGAGAATGGAGGATTAAAGCGTTCACACTGGAGAAGAAGGCATTATCCGCGTTTTGGGCTATTCCGCTGATTTTGGGCTGGGCACGTTGAAAATAGAAAACACGTTGAAAACGTCAAACAGAATGTGTGAGAAGCTTTACCTCATCATCAAAATCTTTATTACTATTTGTTGGGCCTTTTATTTAAAGCTTTGGCAGGATGGGGAGACACCATGTGACAATAAAATTGGGTTGGGTAGGGTTTTATAAAATAAAATTCTTTGGGTTTAAGTTGCAGTTACCAATCTAAAGTTTTGGGCATTCCAGTCCACATTTAAAGGCTTTGGATGGAAGTGCAAATAAATGCAAAAGTTGGGGACCTTTGTTTCTTCTAATTTTATTGTCTTTCTTTTTTTCCCCTCCCTCAATTGTTAGGTCTTTCTAAAGAGTATTTTGGTCTTTTTGCTATTATCGGGCCACTTTTGGTTGGAAAGGCTGTATGTTTGTAATTTTTTAAAATGTGTTGTGGAATATTGAAGGGTTGTATAATTTTAGATAAATATGTAATAATTTAATTTCGTTTTCTAACTTTCTCTACTATCCACTTAGACAATCAAATTGATTGGTAAATTAAATGATGGTAAATATGAATAGAATAGGTAAATATAGAAATGATGTTTATTTGGTGTAACAAAATGTATATGAGTTGAGATAGTACAGGATTTGCACTCTTTTCGTGTAAATGTTGCACCAAAATGGCAAAACGTGTTATATATGCTCGTATGACATTAGAGTGAGGCAAATCCGCCCTAACTAAACCCAACCAGTTGCATTGGGTTTTCCATTGCATTGCATTGGGTAGGGTTGACCTTTAAGATAAAGTTTTTAAATTGAATTGAGACCGGATTGCATTTACTAACCCAAAGGTGAGAGCATGTTGAATTGTTGATCAATATTTAAATGATGGAAATAAAAGCGCAAATGGATGCAAATGTTTGGGTACTTCTACTATAATTAACTCTAAAATTAACTAACAACCATTGCACACTTTGTTGACCTAGATATGTGGAAATAGTTTCTCAATGAACTACTTTAGTGAAGATTATATCAATTTATTGAGTTTCGTTGACAACTAACATTTTTATGTAGTTATATTAACTTTAATTGTTTAATGTCATAGTTGATATGTAGGAATGATATTCTCCCTCAGTGGTGTTTGGTAACAATCTAAAAATAGATTTATTTAAAAATAGATTTAAAATTCAAATTTTGTATATGTGACGTAATCTAATCGTGTCATGTGGAGTTAGTAACTAGAATGATGTGAAAACTTACATCACATCAAAGAGGCAGCTTGCTAGTGTGTTGCCATATATCTAAAATTTGAAATTTAAATTGGTTGATAAAGCAAAGCAATTTTTAAATAGCAGCCAAACAAGAAGGAAACTTTTAAATAGTAGCTAAACAAGGAGTCCTACCCCTCTATGACATTGCCACGTAAGCGCAGTTTATGATGTAACACTCTCATGTCATCACCATAACGTGACACAACACTAACATGACAATATCACATCAACATTAGGAGTTTTATATCCCTCCCACTAGGGAAAGAGATCAACTCTTATTGATGTGGTATGTCTAATTATTACAATATTTTCCTAACTTAAATGTTTGTATATTTTATTTTATGCATTCTATTAGGAAATCGAAATAAATAAATATTACAAAAGAATACTTTTTATATTTACATTCTTCTTCTTCTTAGAGCTTGTTTGATCCTATTTATTTGGGGAATTTATAATGAGGAGAGGGGTAGAATATGTATTAGAAATGTAAAAAGGTGTGAAATATGTTGTTGTAATTGAACAGTTATCAAATCAAATGTTAAATCAATAATAGGTAAATTTATAAATTGAGAGAATAAAGGGGATCAAAGAAACTCTTATTATTATTATTATTTTGAGAAACATCATTATTATTATTTTGAAAGCATTACTATTTTTAATTATGTTGTTTATGTATAAATATTAAATTTATAATTTATTAAATAATAGATAATTTTGAATTAATTTTTCTGTGCAAAGCACAGGTGCATTACTAGTTTCCTTCTACAAAGTATAATCCACATTCCACATTATCTATAATTTACATGAGTTTCAAGTTTCAAGAATTATTTCCAGCAAGATAGAGAAGCACTTTTGGTGACAATATCAATCACTTACATTAATTAAAGAAACACTAAATAAGTTAGCAAGTTTCAACAATTACTTAAATCATAATTTTTATTCAACTCAACCAACATAAACTAATTAGGCAATTATACTATGTCATTATTTAAAGTTTAAATTTTAAATTATATCAAGTAATGATGGTCTTAGACCAGACAACACTTCCTTGACATGAAACATAATCACTTTTCCAATATTTTCAGTTATGATGCCACCATACTGAAGTTGTCTTCCTACAAGATTTTAAATATTACGAATCTTATTGCTATATCATGATGAGTTCTGAAAGTAAAAAATAATGCACATTGCAATTATAAAATAATAATAGTACACATTTATAATTTCCACGGGTAAAAGAACCAAGGCTTTATAATGGCTTGCAATTGACTAAACCTAAGAGATTGCATTTTTGTAAAATGAACTAATCATTCTCCCAAGACTTTTTTCATTTGACCACCGAGTTTTCCTCTACTGCAATAGTACTTGTATTTTTTTTTTTTTTGGTCAATTGTAAATGACATTATAAACCCGTGATAAAGCCCTAATTCTTCCTAACAAAAATAATGCATATTACAATTATAAATGTGAGAATAAATCAATTAACTTTTGTCTTGAAAATAAAAACAATTCCCCTTCATATTCAAGCATAACTTAAGGCAAAATCAATTTAGGAATTAGAGCTAGAATTTACCTAGAAAATTAGAGGAAGAAGATGCCAACCGCTGATCGCCAGGTCTACCGCCCTGCCGTTCACCACCTCTGCCCTTCCCGTTGCCAGACCACCGACCGCCTTTCACAGCCTGACCTCCACCGGAGCTGGGATTTGAGGGACAATTTGACAAGGGCTAGGGTCGACTATAGAGGAGTGCAAATTCAGATAGCAGAAAGAAGAATCGACAATTGAGAATTCTGGATTCTAGCCTTTTTTTTTTTTTTTAAGCTTTCTCAAGCCGAAATTTCTCTGAGCCCAGGTCATTGCCCCCCGAGCCCAATTTCAAATAGTCCGAGTCCAAAGCTTAATAAAAATATTTTCCCCTCTTTACCTAGTATTAGGCAGAGACATGGGTAGGCTGGGATCTAGTATGGCCCCCGCCACTGAGGGCACCAATTTTTGGGACCTTTAAACCCACGTATGGATTCCTCATTAGTGTGAAGTACTATTAAGATACTCCTAGAATACCTGAATTTTTTCCCTAGAGAACAAGCTTTAAGAAGTTTTAGAGTTTTGTTAGAAAACTTCCTGCCACATGAGTCGGCCCACATGTATATTCGTGAACTCACATGTAAGTTATTTTATGTAGTGTGCCTCAATGCCGTAGGGAAGTTTTTTGAAAACTCTTAAACATTATCATGAAATAAAATTTTGCTTATACACGAATAAATTGTGATATTCACAACACTAATAATTTTTCCTAAGAATAAATGCTAAGTACTTTTTTTAGTTCTTTACATTTGATTTTTTTTATATATAAAAGATATTTTTATTATGATAAGAAATAAAAAAATTGATTTGCTACGGTGTTCGTCTATGGTGCCGGCTTGTCGGTGTTTGACACATATCAAACACCGACACAAGACGAACACACCTTCGACACGCGTCAGACACATCACCAGCCGTGTCGAAAAGTTAGTCTTACTTTCTGGCGAATCGGACATGCCAAAAACAAATAAAAAGATGAAGAAGGAGAGACATAGGACCTTTATCGTGTCTTAATAGCGTTGACAATGGGTCTTTCGGTTCCTTCATTGGCTATGTTGGAAGGCCAATGGCTGGGGGTGGCTAAACCCTAATTGCAGTAGAAGAAAGAAGGGAAAGAAGGATAGTCTTTCACGTTTTTAACTATTTCCTAAATTACTTTCTCTGATTTTATGTTTCCCATAAATAATAATTACTTTAAACAATTAACTTTTCTGGTTATATTTCCTATAAATGGAAGGATGACAGATACATGTTTTCCATAAATGCCCCCAATATATTTTATTAATACAAGGAAAATCTATTTATTTCCTTTTAAAAATGTTAAATATACTATATTAAACAAAAAATAATATTTTATTCTACATGTCGGAGACTTGTCGTGTCAGCACTTTTTTAAAAAATTGCGTCTCAAGATGTTCGTGTCGGTGCTACCTAGATGTGCATTTTTAACAATTAAAGATGTTACAACAACATTAAAACGAGGATGATCTTTCTACTAATATGAAACTCTACATCTTGAATTTTCTAAGAAGAGATTTCCTCTCCTCTTAACCCCATGTGTGGCTGTATGTGATTGGGTGTTGGAGGACCCTCAATCCTCAAATTCCCAATCACATGCATCCACATAGGGGTTTCCTTTCCTTATAGGAGAGGAAACCTTTATATAGCTGCCGACATAAATTTGGATTCACTAATTGATAGTCTTCTTCATTTTTGCATGAAATTTCACCAAGTACAACTTTAACAAATAATCTTATGATTTTGTGTCTTTTTTTTTTTATTTAGAGTATGTTTTATTGGTAAAGATTTTCCATGGAAAATAAAGTTTTCCACCTAAATTTTTACTTTTCTGGTGTTTGATTCACATTTTTTTCTATGGAAAATATTTTCCATCTTTTAGTTACGTGACCACATTTTCCTTGAAAACAAGGAAAATATTTTCCTATGGGGGTGTAGGTTTTTTGTTTTCTAGGTAATTCATATTTTTTCTCGGGAATTTCACTTCCAATCAAACACGTTGCAATTCATTTTCTATAGAATTTAATTACCGATAATTCAATTCACAAGAAAATATTTTCTTTCCAACTAAAGTTCATGCTTGTAATCAAACGCACTCTTAGTGTATATATCTTATTGTTTTAAAAGTTAGTTCTTCGTAGACCCGATCTCTAACTCTCTTCTAGATTTTCACTAAGATATTTGTTTTATTAATTTTTTACTCACTTTTCAATATGGGCAGACCCAAGATTTTATAAAGGATCAAGCTTAAATTAGGGAGGGAAGTGTTGAGAAAATATCACTGTGATATTTCTCAGGGATTTGCTGCCCCTCCAAAAATTAGTACATGGGTCGTTTTCCTCTTTTCGCCAAAGGTTGTTCATTTTCCGTTTCAAAATAATAATAATAATTCAGAAAGTAGAAATCACATTAGTTGTTAATAAACAAGAAACGAAAACCCAAAATAAAAATCATCACAATAGGCAAACCAAGACAAGTCAATTATTAAGATAAACTAACTAATCTACCCGTGTGTTGCACGGGAAACACATATAAATCTCTAAAACGAAATAAAACAAATAATTAATTAAACGATAAAAATAAACGTGATATACGTTAATCAACCAGATCACTCGAACTAAAAATTCACTAAAAGAAAAATATGTGCAACTACTTCCAAAATTGATATTCTATGTTAATTGATCGATTGCTGGTAAATATATGTGTGCAATATATATATATAGCTGCTTGTATACTTACTCAATTAGGCGGCCTGAAGGTTGCTTTGATTATTCAAATATAAAAGGAAAGAGATAATTACAAATTTGATTGATACACTTACTTGGTTAATCGAAATCTCAAGCATATCTAAAGGCCAAAAATTCCACTTCAACAACTGGGAAATGATTAAAAATTACTATACAAAATTAAAAGATGTAATAAAAAAATTCTGAAAATTTGAAAAAAAATATTAAGGTGAGCAAATAAATAGATTATTAAAAATTACTATACAAAATTAAAAATTAACACATCACTTAGTTAATATTATCTGATTATTATTAGGGTGAATGAAAATAAAAACAGAAAAATAAATGTGACATTAGCAACATTAGCATGACATCATATTCCTAATTTCCTTAGGATACCAGTTTCAGGCGAGAAAAAATTAATACATCACTTAGTTAGTATTATAAATATACAGATATAAATAATTAGGGTGAGTGAAAATAAAAACAGAAAAATAAATGAGACATCAGTGACATCAGAATGACATTAGGTTCCTAGTTCCCTTAGGATACCAGTTTTAGGCGGGAATAAATTAACCTACCACTTAGTATTATAGATATATAGATTATCATTATAGTGAACGAAAATAAAAACATAAAAATAAATGAGACATTAGCAACATCAGCATAACATCCGATTCCTAATTCCTTTAGGATGACATTTTTAGGTGGGAAAAAATTAACTCACTATTTAGTTAGTATTATAAATATATAAATTATTATTATGCTAAATAAAAATAAAAACAGAAAAATAAATGAGACTTCAGCGACATCAGCATGACATCAGATTCCTAATCTCTTAGAATGCCAGTTTTAGGGGAGAATAAATTAACACATCACTTAGTTAGAATTATAAATATATAGATATAGATTATTATTATTATTATTATTATTATTATTATTATTAGGGTGAACGAAAACAAAAACAGAAAAATAAATAAGACATCAGCGACATCAGCATGACATCAGATTCCTACTTCCCTTAAGATGTCAGTTTTAGGCGGGAAAAATTAACCTACCACTTAGTTAATATTATAAATATATATAAATTATTATTAGGGTGAACGAAAATAGAAACAGAAAAATAAATGAGATATTAGCGATATTAGCGTGACATCAGATTCCTAATTCCCTTAAGATGTCAGTTTTGAGTGCAGGAATAAATTAACCCACCACTTAGTTAGTATTATAAATATATAGATGTTAAATACGATTGTGGCAACTTAGCCATAAGAAATACACAAACCCAACTTAAGATAAAATTGTAAGAAGAATGTTTATTAACAACATAGGGTGTCTAATTGGCAAATCGAGGCAAGTTGATTTTCCATTTCAATTTACACGTATCACAATAGGCAAGCTAAAGGGAATTAAAAACATCCGGTAACTCAATCCGCTGCTTCTTAATTGTTTAAGGCAACTATACTTTTTTTCTCAAATCGCAATTTGCAAAGAAAATGAAACAATTAAATAAAAAAAGAACTAAGCACCTACACCCTTGAACAGCCGTACACGAGTAGCTAGTCCGAGAAAGAGAAGAAGAAAAGGAAAAGAAAAAAAGGAACAAAAAGAACAAGGGAAATTTAGATATGGGCCATCTGGCACCCTATTTTTTCAATAAATTTCATATCTACCTTAGTTTTGTTTGTTTTGCAAATTTACACATAATGGTTGCATGTTTGCGCCCCTCTTTTTTAGGGGATTTTTTTGCTTTTTTTAATTTGAATACGGTTTTTTGAATTATTTAATTATTTTTAGTATATTAAAATCATTGTCTAAGCATGATCTTAAGGTTTCTTTTTAAATTATCACCATAGATCACGTGATTGATATCTGTTGGTATATGTTTGAATTTAAAAAATAAACATGTGCTTTTAGCGTGAATTAATATTTATTTTCTTAAGTTACATATGTTATTCGTTTAATTGGTAATTTATTATTAGTTAAATAATTAAATTAAGAATTAGTCTAGGTTCTTCTTATTCCTTGTTTGCATTCTCTTTTGGTTCTGGAATCTGGTGTTACAATTTGAGTTTAAGCATGATATGATTATGTGAGATCAATTAAATTGCGTTGTTTTCTTTGTCACTTCTGGTTTCCTCTCAACTTCAACCTATCATCTTATTCATATCAACTTACAGGTATGGGGTTGATATATTGTGATGTTTTACATTAAAACTAGGATGGGGTTGATATTGCTCATTTTTTTACTCAGTCTTGGGAAAATTCTAGCTAACTTGACTAACTAGAGATTGATGTACCAGATATACAATGTAGACTGGTGAACCTGACTATATTTTTTTGTCTAGTAGCTTCTTTATCATTAGATCAAATCCTCTAATTGTTAGTGGCAATTATTCTTCGTTTTACAATCACATTTTTTCATATTCCTTATCCTACAAAAGAATTTTTTTAATTTTTGTTAGTGTGGATGCTCTTTCTTACTGTTGATAAATGCGTAGGGATGCTTCATACATAGGATTAGTATGCCATTATGGTCCACCTTCCAACTCGTCTGCCAGGTACGATTAGAGATGATACAATATGTTGAGGGAGGTAGTTGGTACGTAATGCAGACATGTTAAGTTCATGATTTCTAAGGATAAATAGCATTTTCCATCTTACTATAACCCTCCCTTCACCACTATTATCATTAAATCAAATCATCTAATTGTTAGGGGCTTTATTTTTCGTTTTACAATCTCATTTTTTTCATATTCGTTATCCCACAAAAGAAAATTTTTTTCCATTTCTTTAGTGTGGATGCTTTTTCTTACGGTTGATAGATGCACAGGGATGCTTCGTGCATTGGATTAGTAACCAATTATGATACACCCTGCTAACTCATCGGTCTGATACGATCAGGGATGATACGATATGTTGAGGGAGATAGTTGATATATAATGCAGACATGTTAAATTCATGATTTCTAAGGCTAAATAGCATTTTCCATGTCACCATGTCTCTCCCTTTACAACTGTGTTTTACACATGTTACTACATTGTTCGCTGGGAATGAATTTCAATGGTTGTAGTGTAACATCTCTTGTTTAGGTAAGGCAGTACTGATTTGTTTGATACGTCCTATGAGCCACCATAGTAAATCATGACTCCTGTCATTTTGCTACTGTCTGAAAACTTTAGGACCTGCTGTAATCACAACACAAAACAATTGTACATGTTATCCTCAGTAAATAATTGCACATGTTACTTCTGAATGAATGGTATCCTAAATTAATTAATCAATACTTGTAATGTCGCTTGAAAACTGTCGTTCATTCCAGCAAGAAATTTCTTGCTTCCATTTGGCCAAAAGTTTATATATAGTATTCTGGCATATAAGTCATAATTTGTTTATGAAATCAGTGCTATAGCAGATTGTAAAATATTTACAATGATTATAAAACATGGTGATTGTAAAGTAACTTATGGAATCGTCAAATTGTGTCGTTCATTTATTGGAAGTAACAAATTCTAATTCAGTGCTATAGCTGTTTGTTTATCTAATCAGTGCATTTATAGGATTCTGTCATTCATTCTGTTTATGGAATAACGTATGGATTTTAAAGAATGAAAGCAACATGTTACTTTATGTTGATCAACATAGTTTCAGCATGACTTGATCAAAGAAACTCCTTTCTAGAATGTTAATAAAGACAATTCAAAGAGATCATTGAGAAGTTGAAATTACAAGAGGAATGAAATAACATTAAAGGTAGTAAATTTCAACCTAGAACAGCTCGTAAAATATTCACAACCATTACTAAACATGGAATACATTAATGGTCTTAAAGAATGAAAGCAACTTGTTACTGTAACACACCTTGGAGTTAGAGGCTGAGGGATGAAAGAAGAATAGGCAGTTTCTTCGAATGGATTTCTCATGTTGGTTGTTTATCAGAATTGAAAATTCTGATGTATCTAACTTCTTCATGTATATATACTTGTTTTCAATTGTGCAGAGGGATTTTTAAATTGGCTCGGATAATGCATTGTGTTCCCAACAAATATCCTATGTGTAATTGCATTATGTTAGTATCTTATCCAAGGTTGTTGATGGGTTAAATAATAATTTTAATTGTTTTTTTTCTTAATTTTAGTTGTATAATTTGTTTTCAAATTTGCACTGCCTAGTCTTAAGAATGAAAGGTGTATTTATGCCATTTGTTCAAGTTGTGGTGTATTGCTGGAAGTGTAGTCCAAATTTGGCCCTTACCTAAAGAGCCCAAAGAACAAAGCTGCTATGGTGCTACCTTCTGAGGTCGAGCCGCTACATATCTCCAAGTTCAGTTATGGTTTAGGAAGGATTGGGTTTGTGCTGTTTTCGGGTTGGGCTTAATAAAATAATTGGGCTAACTTTTTCTATTGAGCATCACTAAAATTGAAGGAGGAAACTTTTTCAATTGTGAATCATATTAGAATTTTACTGCAACTAGTTATTAAGACGTGCATTGTATGTAAATTTACAGCGATGCCATAAATTTACTTATGGTACTACTTACACTAAAATATTTAAATAGATACTCTTTTTATACGGAATGAAATGTTTATCATGATTAAAATTAGAGACAATTGGTTTCATAAATTGTATATATTGCAATGGACCAGTAGTTAAGTAGCATATTAATTAAAAACATAGGAAGTATTAGTCATTAAGTTAGTCCAATTAATTCTCACAGTTGTCGAGTCAAGAGTGAAAAAATCAACGTAGCAAAATTCAATTGCCTTTAGTTCAAAAGTAATTGCTCCAACAAATAAAATTATAGTTACCCAATTTAATAGAACTACCAATTAGGCATAGCCTAATCGGCTAGGTTAAGGGCTTTGAGAGGTCTCAAGTTCAATTCTAACCAACTATGAGTTGTCTATGTTTTTCTAACACTAGTTATTAGCACATGCGTTGCACGTAAATTTTCACAAAATCTATTAGATGATATCTATCACACCAAGTCACAATATCATTAGAGATAATTGGTTTCAAAAATTGTAGGTATTGTGCACCTATAAATTGCAGTGGACTGGTAGTCAAGTAGCATATTAATTAAAAATATAGGGAGTATTAGTCATCAAGTTAGTCCAATTAATTCTCATAGTTGTCAAGTCAAAAGCAAAAAAATTAAACGTAGCAAAATTCAATTGACTTTAGTTAAAAGGTAATTGCTCCTATAAATAAAATTATAGTTACCCAATTTAATAGAACTGCCAATTAGGCATAGCCTAATCGGCTAGGTTAAGAGCTTTGGGAGGTCTCTAGTTCAATTCCAACCAATTATGAGTTGTCCGTGTTTTTCTAACACTAGTTGTTAGCACGTGCGTTGCACGTAAATTTGGAGCGATGGCATAAATTTACTTATAATATTGCTTACTCTAAGATATTTAAATAGATACCCCTTTTGTATGGGATGAAATGCTTATCGTAATTAAAATTGAATATATTAAACTAAATAAATAACCCCCTCCCAAAAAAAAAAAAAAAAACTATGAGTTGTGAGTGTTTTTTTAACACTAGTAATTAGCACGTGCGTTGCAAGTAAATTTAGAGCGATGTCATAAATTTGCTTATAGTATTTAAATTAATACTCTTTTTGTATGGGATGAAATGTTTATAATGATTAAAATTGAATATATTAAATTAACTAAATAAATTCCCCCTCCCCAAACAAAAGTCTGACTTTTAGATAAAAAAAATATTTATGCATTATTTGTTTAGATTACAATTGTCATTTTTTATATTGTATGTATGGAGTAGAGAATATATATTTATGTCTAAATCCCCTCCCCAAATACGCACACAAATATTCATATTAATATTTTGATATTTTAAAATTTTTAGGATTTAAAAAAATCAATAGTAAATAATTTTCTAGTCATTTGCCTACTAGTAATAATAACTATTGAAATAAGTACTTCATGTATTATTTTTTTATTTGATTTGATGTACTTTTTATAAACTAATTAAAAATATTAATTATTGATTATTATCTTTTCATTTCATAACACCTTTAGTTATTTTGAAATTTGTTTTGTTAGTCTTTTCATTTTTCTAACTTCATATATTTATTTGAAGTCATTAATAATAACAACAACAATAATTCATACTCAATTTGGACTATAACAGTGAAGGTATACATGTTTTTTATAGAAACACACAAGGGTGAATAAGAAAATCGAAAGATTTTCCTTCATCCACACTTTTTGTAACATCCCATAAAATTTTAAAAATGACATAGTCGTTATTTTGATGATGATTGAATAATCACTTGAGTTTGCATCAATTATGTCACAAGATTAAAAGATTATTACTCGAATGATGCCTAAAATAAGAATATGATTATTGACTAGTATGACTCGAAGCATAACAATCTCATTGTAAGACCACATTAAGTAGGAGGACTTCAAAAGTAATAAACAAATAAACCCTATAGAAGCCACTTGTTTGTGCTAGGAAAACAATCACATGAAAAATAAAATGGACACTTGTCATTGTTCTTGTTGGAAAAAAATCTTCAGAATACAATAGTATTTATTTCTATTGGCTATTTCCAAAAATTATCTAAGGCCAATTGTCTTAATTCTCATAGGTGGATCTCAAGATTTTTCCCAAGATGCCTAAGAAAATTCGTCCATAAATAGAAGGAGTGATAAAATACAATGTAAAACTCACCAAAACACCCGTCTTTCACTTAAAAAAGACTCCTTTCCATATATAGGAATAATCCAATTTAAAAAACAAATTTGATTGAGGACTATTAGGGTTTTGGGGGCACTTTTCAACTTAGGACAATTCAAAAAACCTTTGGGAAATTAAGTTAAAGAGGTGAGTAACTAATGTTTTGACCCCGTTTGAGCATTCATGAATTTTTATACGATGAACATGGATTTGATGCATTGTCATGTAAAAAAATTGATTTATTGCATTTGAATCACTAGTTAATACTCTACTCGTCTTGTATTTGCTTTGCTTTGTTTTGTTCCATACTAAAAGCCATCTAATGATACCAAGAGTGGTGATGATTAGCATGGTGTATGCCTTGTATTTGTATTGTGTAGAAGTGTGGTTTCAAGTTTTGTTTTGAAGCAAAAACAGCTGTTCAAAGTGTAATATATATTATATGAAACTGATCAGATTTGTGATGCATTGTTTCACATCTTTAGATCTAGGGTTATGAAAGCTTTGTTGCTCTCTCTGAAATTTCCTTCTTTGTGTAATATCTATGCGAGTTCGAGGAGGGTTTAAGAGTTGATGTTATGAGAGTTTTCCTTAGATCATTAGGGATTTGTTTTCTTGCTTTGTGAGTGTGTACAGTCGTCTTTGTAAACAATTTTTCTCTGGTTATAACAGATTTTGGAAGCATATCCACAGTGGGTGGAGCTTCAACGGAAGGACTAGAGACTCTATTAACTTGGTGTCGTGAACCTCTCCGAGGCCTTCGAGCCAAAATCCGAATTCGTTCTGTTCTTTAGTTTCTGCTTCCTTTTCTTTACTGCTGTTTTTGAACACTGCCTTTTGGATATTTCTTATACGTCTCGGTCGATTTTTCACTACAATTCGTATCTCGAGTTCGACCATTTCATTTTTAGGGTTTTTTAAACTTGGGGATTGGCTATCTGAAATTGGGATCGACAGTCTAAAATTGGGGGTTCTTTGTTTTTCCTCTATTTCTCAATTCTTAGCAAACTTAGGCTTTAACCTCTGTGATTAATTTGGGGCTTCACTGGTTTTCTTCATCGGATTTCCTACTTTAAATGAAATTGGGCTTCTAGGGTGATTTAGGTGTGAATCTTGGTTGGCTTTCTGGGTTCTTCTGGCGAATTGACATTGTTGTGATTCTTAGAGTTTTTAGGAAAAGTTCTTGTCACCGGTTTTTGGTAATTCTCCGCTGAGATTCTGGACTGGATTTTTTGTCCTTGAAATATTCAAGACTTGCGAAATTCTTCATTAATTGTTGCTGGAAACTCAGTTTTGAGAATCCAGAAAACTGTCCGTCCTTGTTCCGTGGCCCATCCACTGTCTGCGCTAGGAACTTTTGAGACCGCTGGTTCGCTGGACATTGCTGATTCACAGAGAGAATTTCGGCCAGCTTGTTTTTCTCCTTCAAAATAGCTAAGTTTCTCCCTTCTCTACCAGATTTTATTGTAGAAAAAATTCTGTTTCTCTGGACTATTTTGAATCAGTTGTGTTTCTGGGAATTATTTTTCTGCACTAGTTTTGAGACTGTCATTGCTGCTTCGGTTCTTGCTACTTAGTGTGGCATAGATTGTTTATTCTATTTGTGGACTGATTTTCTTGATTGTAATTTTAATTCTGGGGAGTTTTTGTAATCTGTGTTGTTTCTGTTGCTTTTCTGGTTTTTGGTCAGAAAATTTAAATTGCAAACTCGTGGCTGAACTTTGGAAATCAATGACCATTCTTGCTGTTGATTGGCTGGAAATTGCAAAAACAAAGGTTCTTGGAAATTACTCAGGTACTTGGCTTATACTGGGTAACATCTAATCCAAACTTTAATTCCTTTGGTTTGATTTATTCTGAAAGAAACTTATCAAATGAGTAATTCCTTGCTGCTTTTGCCTTGCATCTCATGTGAGGACCCTTGAAGCTGAGGGCTGGGATTATAGGAGTTGATAAAAGTATTTTGGAATAGGATTATCGAACTTTGCAAGTTATTTTTGTGTCTCAGAATTTTTTGATTAATTTTTATTGATTTTTGAGACTGTGCTGACTATAATTCTGCCAATTAGGTCAGCCTTGTTCCTTACTTTGTGTAACTCTTAGGATATAGTACCTGGTTGTTTGTGTAATTACTTCTGTCTAAAGTCTACTTTTCACTGTTATTGTTTGTTGTTCTTGAGCTTTGCATTTGATTAATCTTTGTGATTATTTTTTGTTGTATGCTTGTTGTGTTGAGGTCAATTTCTAGATGTGACATTGATGTGTGGATTGGTACAGGAGATTTTAGTCTATGGCGCTAGAAAATGTGTGCCTTGTTACAACAAAATGTGCTTATGCTCTTGATTCTTCATATCTTGCTGAGTTTAGTGCATTTAAGCGTAAAAAACATAGATGAACAAGCATGGAGTTCTATTTTCTTGCATTTGTCTGACAACGTTTTAAGAAAAGTGGGTGAGACTACTACTCCTAATCAAATTTGGTTAAAACATGAAAGTCTGTACCTTACTAGAAAGATGCCAAACAAATGTTTTCTTCTGAAATAGTTTTTTGCTTTCAAATTTGATAACAATTTGAATCTTGTAAATTTAACTCAAGATTTGGGAAATTGTGAAAAAAAATTTCAGAAGATCAACGGGTGATTGCTCTTTTAAATTCTCTTAGTAAAAAGTATAAACATTTGAAAAATGCTCTTGAATATGGCCGAGAGTCTGTTACTGTTGATGAGATAATTACTGCTTTGAGAAATAAAGAGCTTGAGTTAAAATCTGAACAAAAAGACTTTGGAAAATCCAATGCTTATTCTGTTAAATGAAAACATTCTGAAAAGGGTAACAAAAATTCTAACTCTTCCAGTTCTAAATAAAATAAGAATTTTACTGAAAATGGGAAAGGTAAAGATTCTTCAAAAGGAAAAGAAAAGAGTAAAAAGGATAAAAACTGCTACTACTGTGGTGGTCATTTTGCTAAATAGTGTTTTGAAAAGATGAGGGATTTGAAAAAAAAACTTTAAAAATGAGGGTAAAGTTGCTGCTGTCCAGAATAATCCTGCACAAGAAAATGGTGGTGTTTATGCTGTGACATTTTCTGATCATATAAATGAATGGATTCTTGATTCTGACTGCACTTTTCATATGAGTCTTGTACGGGGATGGTTTTCTGATTTAATATTGCTTGATGGTAGTTTTGTGCATTTGGTTAATGATGATGCATGTGAAATAAAAGGCATAAGAACCATGACCATTAAGTTTGATAATGGGAAAACTATAACATTAGAAAAAATCAGATATGTTCCTGATTTTAAGAAGAATCTGATTTCTCTTCGTATATGGGATGAACTTGATTTTGACATCAGGATTAGAAATAGGCATTGCAAAGTTGTGATTAATGATTCTTTTGAATTGTTGAATGAGCCAAAAGAAAATGGATTATACACTGTGCATGTTGTTCCTGTTGTTCATTCTGCATCTGTTATTCATTCTCTAAATAAGACTCAATTGTGGCACTATACACTAGGACATATATCTGAAAAAGGTCTACAAATTCAGTGTGAAAATGGTGCTTTTAGTAAAGATAAAATTGAGAAACTCCTATTCTGTCAGGAGTGTATCACTGGTAAACAACATAGGCTGCCTTTTAAATAAGGAATTCATAAAACTAGAAATATTTTGGAGTATGTACGTGCTCATCTTTGGTGGCCTGCCCTTGTGCAAACAGTTTCTGGTTTTAAATATTACATTGTAATTGTTGATGATTTTTCCAGGAAAAATTGGGTTATCTTACTCAAATTAAAATTTGACACTTCTCAGAATTTTAAATCCTGGAAAAAATTTTATGAAAATCAAACTAGTAAAAAGGTAAAAGTGTTGAGAATTGACAATGGTCTGGAATTTTACAATGCTGAATTTGATAATTTTTGTCAAGAAAATCGCATTTTAAGTTATAGAATAGTGGTACACACACCTCAACAGAATGGGATAGTTGAGAGAATGAATATGACCCGGTTAAACAAAACTAGTTTCATGTTATTTGGGGCAGGAATGCCTAAAACTTTTTGGGGTAAAGCTGTTAAAACTGCATTATTTCTTGTTAATAGGAGTCCCTCTACTTTAATCGACAATAAAATCCCTGATCAAATTTGGTCCGGGCACTTACCTGATTATTCCTTTTTGAAAACTTTTGGTTGTGCTGCTTTTGCTCATGGTAAGTTAGAGCCCAGATCCTTAAAGTGTGTTTTTCTTGGTTATGAACAAGGAACAAAGGGCTATAGACTTTGGGATTTTCAAAGAGGGGTTTGTGTCATTGTAAGTAGGGATGTGATTTTCAATGAGTCTGATATGCTATGCTTAAATCAAGACCAGCTGTTGATAATTATTTGCATAGACATGGTGTGACTTATTGGGATGATTTTGAAAATATGCAAAGTGATTATGTGCTTGATACTCAGCCTGAAGTGGAGTCACCTCTGGGTGGAGTTCCCAATGTGATTATTAATGATCATATTGATAATTCTCCTAAAATTGATGTGCATAATGATCATGTTGATGTTCTTGATGATCCTACTAATGTGCAAACTGTTGAAATTATCGAAAATCCTCTTGATAACTATCAACTTGCTAGGGACAGAACTAGGAGAAATCCTAGACCTTCTGTTAGAGTATCTGATCCTGATTTTGTGTATTCTAATTCTATTTATTTGTCTGATGAATTTGATCCTGTTACATTCGATGATATGTTAATTTCAAAAGATAAGGATAAATGGTTTATTGCTATGCATGAAGAAATGGATTCTTTACATAAAAATCAGACTTGGGTGCTTGTTCCTAAACCAAAAGATAAGAAAGTTATTGCTTGCAAATGGACTTCTAAAATAAAAAGAGAGGAATAGTAGGTTGAAGGGATGAGGTACAAGGCAAGGCTCATTGCAAAAGGTTTTTCACAAAAGGAAGGTATAGACTACAATGAGATTTTTGCACTTGTAGTCAAATACACTTCTATTCGATTGTTTCTTGCTCTTGTAACTCATTTCAACTTTAAACTTGAGCAACTTGACATAAAAACTGCTTTTTGTATGGTGATATTGATGAGACGATTTACATGTGTCAACCTCAAGGTCTTGAAACTAAAAATAAGTTGAACCATGTTGTTTGTTGAAGAAGTCTCTTTATGGGCTTCAATAAGCTCCTAGGAAGTGGTACAAATGATTTGAAAATTATATGCTGAAATTGAACTTTAAGAAGAGTTAATATGATCCTTGCTTGTTTTTCAATGGTGTTGGTGGTGAAAATACTACCTATTTGCTTTTATATATTGACAATATATTACTTGCTAGTAAAAGTATGTGTGATATCAACATTATAAAAGAGAAGTTAAAACAAGAATTTGAAATGAAAGATCTTGGCCCGGCTAGAAAAATTCTTGGTATGAATATTGCGCGGGATAGATCAGATTACTCTCTCTTCTTAAATCAGTTCTACATATATTGTTAAAGTGATTAAGAAGCTTGTTATGTTTGATGCAAAACCTGTTTCTTTACCTTTGGCAAGTGATTTTAAGTTGCCTACTGATTGTTGTCCTAATTCAAAAGAGGAGTTAACAGAATGGAAAATGTGCCCTATGCTAATGTTGTAGGGTCTATTATGTACTTAATGGTCTGCACTAGACCTAATTTGGCTCATGCAATCAGTGTCTTTAGCAGATATATAGCTAATCCAGAGGAATTACATTGGACAGCCATGAAATGGCTGCTAAAATACTTAAAAGGTACAGTAGATTTGGGTTTTCTGTTCAGAAAACAATCAGGTGATATTGTTCTAAAGGGTTTCGTTGATTCTGACTATGCTGGTGATTTAGATAAGAGGAAGTCTACTTTTGCTTATTTTTATACTTTGTATAATACCTGCATTAGTTGGAAGTCTTAGTTGCAGAAAATTGTTGCATTATCATCAATCGAGGCTGAATATATTGCAGCTACTGATGTTGTTAAGAAAGGAATATGGCTTAAGGGCTTATTAAATGAACTTGGTTTTTTGAAAAATGAGAATGATGTTATTCTTTTCTCGAATAATCAAAGTGCTATTCATTTAAGTAGAAATCATATGTTCTATGACAGGACTAAGCATGCTGACATGAAGTTTCATTTTATAAGAGATGTTATCGAGTAGGGTGTGATCAAAATTGAGAAAATTTTCACCCTTCATAACCCTGCTAATACAGGGACAAAAGTCCTTCCTGTGGCCAAGTTTAGGGACTGTTTCACATCTTTAGATCTAGGGTTTTGAAAGCTTTGCTGCTCTCTCTGAAATTTCCTTCTTTGTGTAACATCTGTGTGAGTTCGTGGAGGGTTTGAGAGTTGATTTTGTGAGAGTTTTCCTTAGATCATTAGGGATTTGTTCTCTTGCTTTGTGAGTGTGTATAGTCGTCTTTGTAAACCATTTTTCTCTGATTATAGCAGATTTTGGAAGCATATCCACGGCGGGTGGAGCTTCAACGGAAAGACTAGCGACTCCATTAACTTGGCGTCGTGAACATCTCCGGGGTCTTCGGGCCGAAATCCGAACTCTCTGTGTTCTTTAGTTTTCGCTTCCTTTTCTTTACTGTTGTTTTTGAACACTACCTTTTGGGTATTTCTTGTACATCTCGGTTGATTTTTCACTACATATTGCACTTTTTTTAAAATTCCGGTATGGGCCAACCGGGATTTGGATGTGGATCCACTAGAATTTACATGGCCATGATCGAATCAATATAGAATAACATGAATTGATATGAATCTTATGCTCGCTACAGGTAGGAGTTTAACTAGTGATTGGGCCCTCTTGTGCAATTAAAAGATTTGTGCATTCCATATCTTTCTTGAACTTGTGATTAAAGGAATTTCTTATATAAAAAGGGCGTACCAAAAGATTGTGTTCCTCATTGGGCACATTGTACTCATCCCATTTTCTACTAGTTTGAAGATGATCGTGCGCAAAGTTTTTGAAAAGAAAGCCGTGAGTTGGAGTATGTCTGCGGAGGAAGTAGAATTTTGCATGTAGTGGAGACCAACATTTGGAGCTACTATGAAGATGCACCTTGGTTGCAAATGTATTTAGGGACAACTTATGAACTTAATATCTTTTACGCCCATACACATGCTCATGTTTACAGCGATAGATTTATGATGAATTGGCCTAAGTTTTTCCCTTAATGTAGTAGTATAAAAAAATAATAAGGGCACTAACTAGTAATGACTATATAGATGCTCATGAGAATATATTTAGATTTATAAATATATTTAGATTTATACAATATTTAATTGTGCAAAGTGTTCAAGCGTGAAATACAAATGAAGAAATTCAGTAGTTATGGTCAAACTAGCTATAAAGATGTCTTGGCTTTCCTAAACTCAAAGAAAAGTTTATGTCACCATATAGTAACATCGCAATGGTTATTTAGAAAAGAACAACTTGTTAGTTTTGTATGTCTCATCCCTCGCTATTTTGTTGAAGGCATCAATTTTAAATGAAAGCTTCCGCACACAATATATTAGCTAATAATAAGATATTCGATAATACAAGATAATATGATGAGGGCGTGACACTTTTTATGTATAGTAATAATTTAAAGTCATTAATAGTAACAACAACAATAATAATTAATACTTAATTTGGCTATAATAGTGAGGGTATATTTGGTTTTTAAAGAAAACACAAGGGTAAATAAGGAAATCAAAAGATTTTCTTACATCCACCTATATGCACGTGCTTTGCACGTGATTTTATATTTTTGTTGATACCGCTCAATATATATCTTTAGACACACACAAAAAATTCAAAAACAAAAATTTAACACATGATTTTATTTATCGTAGAGTCGACATTTATACAGGCTTTCGAGGACTCTCAATGCCACCCAAAAAAGGAAAATAGAAAAAATTTTTATCACCAAAATGTAAATTTTGAATAAGAAAATGAGAAAAAAATTATACAGAAAAAATAACACATGATTTTATTTACCGTAAAGTGGACATTTATACAGGCTTTCGAAGACTCAATACCACCGAAAAAAATCATCACCAAAATGTAAAATTTGAATAAGAAAATAAGACGCAAAATTGAGCAAACAAACATATATATATATATATAAATATATCTTTCATTTAAGAACTTAAAAGAATACTAAGCACGTAAGCCTTTTTCCCCCTCCCCTTTTCTTCTGATATATACATAGGTTCCAAATACTTGGAAAACTATGTGAACTCATATTTTGTTTTCATCTTCCTTCTTAACTTCAACTCAAATATGTTGC
Organism: Nyctanthes arbor-tristis; assembly: GCA_963692815.1. Taxonomy (NCBI): domain Eukaryota; kingdom Viridiplantae; phylum Streptophyta; class Magnoliopsida; order Lamiales; family Oleaceae; genus Nyctanthes; species Nyctanthes arbor-tristis. The sequence goes on along the minus strand of CAVNYN010203764.1, from coordinate 3,611 downwards.
TTGTTTAAAGGTAAATTTACTTATGGCTACTTTAATAGAGGAAACATATGTCCATTGAATTTATTTATAACTATAAATATGTCGATTCAAAAATATTTTTTATCAAGTGCCAACAAAAGAAGAAGTAAAATGCTACTTTTTTATCTGCATTTGTATCATAATAAAAGAAAAAGATAAAATATGAATTAAATAGTGAAAAGATAGGATAGCACAATCGTTTTTCCTCTTGAAAGTAATCATCTTAATCCTTATTTCGTTACAATTTATATATATGTAATAGACCCAAAATCAATTAATGGTGTATAACACACGCACAACGGTTTTTCTACAAAAACAGATCTAGTTTCTGATTTGGAACCAGATCTGTCCAGGTAGCATTTAGTTAGCGCCACATAGAGAATTGAATGGGCCCCACATTCCCAATTAAATAAACAACAAATCCCCTCATTTTCAAAATTCGAGTATAGCTTCCCCTGAACCCCAGGTTGGCGAAAATCAATAGTGAACCCTCCCCCAATTTGAACCACGCCCATTTATCGACCAACGGTCAGAAAAGAGCAGTCGCCGGAAGAGAGAAAAGTAAACCCAGCCGGTTTCCCTCTTTTCTGACCCATTCTGAAGTGTAGCCAAAGGGGGTTTGGAGGCGCATTCCACCATCTTAGCCATACACATTGCGGCTCCACCTTATGCGGCCTTGTTATTCTCACTCATCACCTCAAACAAGGGCTTCACAAAAAGCGTAATCACCCCGTCTTCCCCTCTATCGCCCTTCAAATACAAGGCAACCAGTGAGCCAATTGTATTGCGACAAGCCTCAATGACTTCAAAATCTAAGTCCATGAGCCTTTTTAGAACGTAACTAATGATTTTGGTCAAATGGGTAGCAGCAGAGAGCAGCCGAATGCTCTCTTTCTTCACGGAAGGCTTGGGGTCATTGCTGGCATCATATGGGCAATTGAGTACCATCGAAATCCCATCATTTGAAAGTGATTGAATAATATTCTCGAGATCCTCGATAGTGATATGATGGGTATCTCGGTCAGCCCATTTTGAAAGCTAGTGAGGATTTTCTGTTTCAATTCAACCATTGCCAAATGGGATGACAAAGAATTTGAAGTAGAAGCAGAAGACGATCTTAGAGGACCCATCAGTGTGGAAGAATTTGTGGGTTTTGAAGATCTTTGCTCATCTTCTTTGAAATCTTTGATTAAAATCTCAAAACAAATGGAATATTGAGGTTCAAGATTTTCAATCGCAGGAAAAAGGGAAGGAATAATAAAAGTATAATTTACAATGAATTTAAAGCATTGTTGTATAATGCATTGAAGAAGTGCAGTAAATTTTTTGGGCGGATCCTAAAGAGGAGTTTTTCTATGAAAACAGATATGGTTACCCAATAATAATTCTTATAACATTATTTCCAGTTGATGGAGATGATGGAAATTCATCATGCTTATAACCAGAGCTTGTTACGGAATCAGAGGAAGAAAATCAACCTATCTTGGAGGTGTTTCTTGTTGTACCTGTTACTGATAACCCCTATCTTCATGTTCTTACTTTTCGAATGTGGGTCTTGGTTGCCATGTCCTATGCGCTTTTGTCATTTCTCAGCCATTTTTTCTAGTACTGGACTGAGTCTTTAACCATAAATGCTGTTTCAATTCAAATTCCCATTCTACTTTTAGGCAAATTCATGGCGGCCAATATTCGGTGATTTCTTCAAAGAGACTCCGTGGGAATTCTCATTGAATCCAGGTCCATTCAATATCAAAGAACACATTCTTATTTCTGTTTTTGCAAATTCTGGTGCTGGAATTGTCTATGCCATTCAGATTGTCACACCAATCAAGGTTTTCTACAAGGAGAAAATTACTTTATTTCTTTCTCTGATTGTGGTCATAACAACTAATGTTAGCCCAATTTAACTCTCTCCGCTACACAATACATTTATCTTTCCTGTTCAAGCTAGTTTTTTGAAGGCAAGCAATACTAAGGAAAACAAGTACACGTACCACTTTTCTCTATAAGTTAATATAATATGAAGTGAAATAATATGGATATTGAGTCAGAGACTCCAAAAAAAAAATCTCCTTTACATACTACTGAAATGGTGGGGGAACTCAGTTTGAAGAATACTACTTTTATATCTTCTGTGCTTTAAAATGTTGGAATTTTCTAACTACAGGCACTGGGCTTTGGTTTGGCTGGTATATTTAGAACGCATCTTGTGGAGCCAATAGCTATGTGGTGGCCAGATAGTTTGGTCCAAGTTTTACTGTTCAGGCAAGCTCATCTGGCACATATTAACTACGTAGCATATGCATTTATCCTTCTCGCATATTAACAGGCCAAATAAATTGGATGTCTTTGCAAGGTTTGAACAGGAAAAGAAAATGACCAAGGGGAAGATTGACATGTTTTCAATTCTTTATAATTGCCTTTATCTGCAATTTTGCTTACTATGTCTTTCTTGGCTATCTATTTGAAATGTTGATATCCTTTTCATGGATCTACTGGATATTCCCCAATTCACTTGTAGCCCAGCAACTTGGCTCAGGTCTGTATGGCTTAGGGTTTGGGGCTTTTGCGCTTGACTGGTCCACTATCTTATATTACCTCGGAAGTCCACTAGCAAGCCCATGGTTTGCAACTGCAAATGTTGCTGATGGATTCTTTCTTTTCATGTATGTTTTAAGAGGAAATTAAAGGATATACACATTTTTTTATTGTTATATCAATTATGCAACTCTCATATAAAATAATTTCTATTTTACCCTATTTAATTGTATTTATGCCTCTCCATTTTTTCTTTTTCGGTATTTTTATATCCTTCTTTTATTTTTATTATTTTTTATAATAATTAAAGTATTATTATTTTAAATTTTATTGCTGATTTATATTTATTTATTACCCTAGATTATATTATATATATAATCCTAGTTGCATCTTAAACCCGCCGCCGTTGCCACACTCTACCTCCATTACTGCAAATATCCGCCACCACAATTCACCGCAGCAGCCGCGGCCACCACCAATTGTTTCCACTACCATCAATTGCCTTTTACCAATGGCCTTCGCCATCACCACCGCAATCGCCATTGCCGAAGCCGCCACCATCTTATGGACTCTATGTAACACTCCGAAAACTTTCAAAATTTCATAGTAGCATTTTCAGGGTAATAATAAAATTATTCTTGAATAATGCTCGGCTATAAATAATCGGTTAGTAAATTTTGTCAGCGAACAGTAATCGTGAATCCTATAAGAATATGAGGATACTTTAATTTACTTTCATAAGGATAAGGTGATTGTTTGAATAGGTGGCCAAAAGAATGATTTTGTTCAATCGGTTAGCAAATTGAGTGTAAAAGAATACTTCAAGCTAGAATACGGCACTTAAATAATATGGTCAAAAAAATACAAGGACTTAATTCTAGAGTACCTTAAGTAAAGGGATTTAATAAGAAATAAGTGGAAAAATTTAGAGCCACTTGGACATATAGGAAATTTCTCACATGAAACAAAATCAAGAACACTTGGCACTTTGATTTGAGGAGATGAACTCTTGGGCTTCCAATTGGATTCATTTCTATTGGCTAGTTGTAAATTAT
>CAVNYN010203763.1:0-25004 GCA_963692815.1 Nyctanthes arbor-tristis | reverse complement strand
ATCTCTCCATTCTATTCTTGTACGAAGTAGAGGCTTCATTCCAAAACACTGAATAAATAAACTCAACATCAAGGTCAACATCTTCCGTGACATCCAATACATGAGTAGGATCACCAAAGGCACGAACTTCTATGACTTGGTCACCGTTATAGAGAGCATCAAACTGAATGTGCTTAAAGAGAAAATACCTCAGCCCCTTAATGTCAACACCCCAGCTTTCACCTTCAACTTTGCCAATGAATGCCCATAAAGGAAGATCATCATAGTACATCTGGAAGTAAAAATCATTCATTATAGCATTCCTGAATTTTGCAACACTGACCCAGTCAAGCTTCTTGTTGCAAAGAACTCCCCTAGTTTTGTTCACTGCAAATTCCAACTTGTACAAAGAATTTGCCAAACGATCACCATTCAAAACTTCTCCGAGGGTTTCTTTCTTTTCAAGCACCCCATCTGTAAAGAAAAAAGTATGAGAGATGATGATTTTGCATAGTTAAGACTTCTGCACATGCCAGTTTATATCAACAAAATTACATAACGAATTGAAGATCTAAGGTGGAAAGTCGAAATATATATTAGTGCGATCCTACGATATTTAGAGGCATGAATTTTCATCAAACAGCATTTTATGCTTGGTATATCATAAAGAATAATCTCTCTGTTTTTTTTTTTTTTTTTTTTTTTTTATAAATGATAAATCAGCATTTCGTCAACAGACTAGACAATACAGTATACATTTTACAGCAGAACCTAAGCATCTATGATCTATAAAATCTGAAAGACCAAAATCAAAGCATCTATACAATCTAAAAGACCTGAATCTGAGCATCTCTACACCTAACCCACATATTATGCAATGAGGCGTTTCTGTGCATGTATATCTCTATGCACATGGCAGCAAAGAGAGAAGTAAAATAGAACCTGAGAATATACCCCATTTTTGTCATTTAGGCCTATTCCACAAATTTTTCAAGCAAACAGGCAAAGCAATCAGGAAAAAAAAAAGATAAAAATACTAGAAGTTATTCAACAATGTTCTTTTGACACTAACAAAATTAATGTGGATGGCTAACCTGGATGACAGAAAGGCAATTCATAGTACTGGTATGTCTCACTGCAGGAGAATTACAAGTAGATAAATATCAGCCCTAATAAAAGCATTAAGGATACAATAAAATCTTGACTAGTTTTAGTCAAAGCAGCCATAGAAGCTAGTAATTCAAAATTCCACTCTGTATTAACAGCATTTTCAGATATATTAAAAATGCAAATAAAGAAATGTAGTATTTTCTCTCTCTTGCTTTGTCTAAAGAATAGTTCTGCACATTGCACTAAAAGGGAGAAAAAGGCCAAAATTAGGCAGGCAGTTTAATGCTGAGATTTCTTTGGAAAGGCAGAATTGAAAATTAAATAAACTGAAGCAGAATGAAGCTGGAAAAAAATGCAAAAACTCAGCTGACTTGAATAATTCTCCAATCATGAAATAGAAACAAAGTTTCTTTAGAAGAGATAACCACCGTCAAACCCATTGTCTTGGACATTTCACATGATAGAGATGGGAAGATACAAATTTATCCAGACGAATCGGTTGAAGTTCCAATGAACAGGAAAGCTGAGAACTTAATTCAATTTAGGAACTCGTTCTACTTGACATGTGTCACAAACTCGCTAGCCATCTACACAGCTATCCATCTCATTGCTACAAGTGGGAGCTATTAAAGGATAAACAAACAACTGAAGGCGGAGGCCATTTTAAAAGGAATTAGAAACCGAATGCCAGCTCACAAATGCTACAAGAAATTCTATATGGGCACGTTTTTATAATGTAGATTCTCAAATTGTACCCTACTATTGTATGTAATAGTATGGAACTGAAATTTTAAAAGATCTTACCTAGGGCCTAGAATTGGAATTAATTTTATTCAAATAAATTAGCAGATTCCAAGTAGGGTATTACACCGTCAAATTTTACCACCAAACACTGCACAGGAGTTATATTATTTATCAGCTTAGGTGGGATGTCAACTCGACAATCATGTTATGAAGACTAACATGAACTTTCACGTGTCACATTGACCATCATGCAGTGAAGAATAACAAGAACTCGGGCATAACAATCCAAACCAAAGGACCACTCTAAACAACACCAAAACCAGTTCATATGCATTTCACCATTCATGTCCAAGATACCTGTGAAGTGGGAAGACATACTTTGTGGAAGTCTCCAAATGCTATATTATTACTATTTTATATGATGGACACTTCTTCTAAATATAAATACTTGTCTTCTGTAGTCAGTTAGTATTCCCGCATATCCAATACTGTTGATACAGACCTTCATTCATTAGTCAGAGTAGCATTGGAAATCAAAAGCTCTTAGGAAATGAAGTGAACTAAAGTCAACATGCCTCCAGAACTGAGATCATGTGTCCAAAGTCGTTATATCACATTGGCCCCACTAATTAAACCCACTAAAAAACATTTTTCTTTACTTAGCATTTCATTTTACTTGATTGGTTAGAATTAAACCCATTTATATAAAGATGAGAATAAGAAAACAAGCAGATACTTCATTATTATTCCACATAAAGATCTCGAAATGGGAACTGATACCTGGGATTGTGAAAAGGGCCTATCTTGTTGACAAAGAGAGGGACGTGATCGCCCACGTTGTATGCTGTGGCAGATAGAAATGAGAGGGAAAGGAGTACAGTGATAGTTAAAGCCAGCAAATTCAAGGGAGCCATTAAAGTGAATTTCAATTTGTGAAATGCTATTGATCTTTACTTTGAGGTGAACGATTTATTATTTTCTTCTCGCCGGTGATGGCGGACCGTGGAGGAGGTGGTGGTGGGTGGATGAGACAGATGATTTGGTCGGGTTTTGGGGGAGAACTTTCAATAACGCTATATATAATCGGCCCGCTCGGGAATCTATTGATTTCATAAAACAGTAGCTCAAGTTCATGACATCGTTCAAATTAGTCCTTCATTTGTTTGGCAAAAGTTTGGCACCTATACTATAATTAACTTAAATTCAGATTTCATAAAACAGTAACTCAAGTTCATGAAATTGTTCAAATTAGTCCTTCATTTGTTTGGCAAAAGTTTGGCACCTATACTATAATTAACTTAAATTCAGATTTCATAAAACAGTAACTCAAGTTCATGAAATTGTTCAAATTAGTCCTTCATTTGTTTGGCAAAAGTTTGGCACCTATACTATAATTAACTTAAATTCAGATTTCATAAAACAGTAACTCAAGTTCATGAAATTGTTCAAATTAGTCCTTCATTTGTTTGGCAAAAGTTTGGCACCTATACTATAATTAACTTAAATTCAGATTTCATAAAACAGTAACTCAAGTTCATGAAATTGTTCAAATTAGTCCTTCATTTGTTTGGCAAAAGTTTGGCACCTATACTATAATTAACTTAAATTCAGATTTCATAAAACAGTAACTCAAGTTCATGAAATTGTTCAAATTAGTCCTTCATTTGTTTGGCAAAAGTTTGGCACCTATACTATAATTAACTTAAATTCAGATTTCATAAAACAGTAACTCAAGTTCATGAAATTGTTCAAATTAGTCCTTCATTTGTTTGGCAAAAGTTTGGCACCTATACTATAATTAACTTAAATTCAGATTTCATAAAACAGTAACTCAAGTTCATGAAATTGTTCAAATTAGTCCTTCATTTGTTTGGCAAAAGTTTGGCACCTATACTATAATTAACTTAAATTCACATTATACAAATAGTTAATTGGTATCATCTAATCCCTGTTATGATTGTAACCCTAACCATTCAAATATGATACTTTAAAATTCGAATCTCAACCCCTTTTTTGGGCATGATATAACCTATTTTGGTGAAAAGGACTATAATAGCCCCAAAATCTAATTTGGTAAACAAGAAATAATAAACAAAATAAATAAATTATGCTCACAAATATTAAAATTTTTGGAGTTCGTTAATTTTTAAATACAATTAAATTACATGAGTTCCTTCAAAACAAAAAAAAAAATTACATGAGTTGATTTTTTTTTCCAGTGGTTTTTTTTAATACAACCAAATTAATATGTGATTTTATCTTTTTTATTTATTTATTGTCTACTAATTTTTGAGTTAATTAGAATTTGAGGGTGTTTTATTGTTTTGAAGTAAAAGAAGTTAGATTGCATCAAAAAAATGAAATTTGATATAAAAAATACGACTTTGAAAATGTTAGGGTCATATAGCGCCAATTAGTCTTATAAAAATATAAGTTGTTGAACTTGAAATAATTTTTTTATAGTATGTTTGACAACTAGCTTTATAAATCATTTCATCAGTTCATCTCTTAAAAAAAATAAAAAAAAAAAAAAAACTGACTTTAGATATCCCAATTACCTAATAAAAGAAGAAACACGTATAGTAACAAGAACAAGATTCATGTTTTCCATTCCAACCTCGATTTCCCCAACAAACACACGGCAATGCTACGGGGGTCACAATGTTTTGACATTTTTAAATCACGATTGACATTTTCAGAATATGTATTTTGAGGATAATAAAAATGAAGATTTATTTAGTCATATATATGCAAAAAAAACTAAGATCGTATTCAATATTATATTTAAATATATTAGACAAAGGCATGTTGTGGTGTGGTGGCCAGAACCATATTATATAAACATTGTCAACTACACCTAATGGATATTAAAAAAAAAAAAAGAAAAAAAAAAACTACACCTACATGGAAATGTCAATGGATCAATGCATGAACCCATGACTGCCCATCTCAATTAACTATTCAACCACATGTACCTTTTGAATTCTTGAATTACTTATCAAACTTCATTATGAAAGTTGACTTGAATCATTAACATTTTACTTCAATTTTCACGTAGGCTATTGTTATAATTAGCAATGATGAAATTTAGCTATTCTAAAGGACATATAGAACGGAAAAAACACAGATAAAATGGAAAAGTAGTACAAAAATTTTCTAGCATTTCAAGAGGTGGGCTGATGGTAACTCTCATCTTATATGGGTGTATGGATGCACGCTGCAGTTGCACTCATATGAGACGGGGCTGGAAAAGTAAAATGGTACATGAAAAGTAAGCAAATTACTATCATCTGACACGTAAACCATTCGAATCTAACTATAGTAAAGTTCGAGTCTCTGATGTACATGTAATATTATATTCTTTGAGCTCCTTTTGAAGTGGAAAACTATTCATTATGCTAATCTAAGCAGAGATCATTAGCTTTAGATTTGATCTAGGCCAATCACTATCTGGGGATGGACTTCAGATATTCTCTGCAAATCTTGCAAAATCTCTAGATGGAATATATTCTGATGTTCAATAAGAATAACATAACAGAACAATTATAAGAACTTCTGTGAGATGCATGAATACCTAATCTGTGGAACATTAGTTTATCCCTGGACAAATTTCAAAACTTTTCCATGCCAATCATTGGTGTAGGAAGGAAGAATAATTGGTGGGGCGCCCATTAATTAGGCCTTAAAACAAAAAGTATCAGCACTTCTTCGGCCAAGAGATGTTGAATCTCGTATCAACTCATCGGGTTGCATCAAGTCGATCTTTACACCACGTAGAAAAATAATTTATAAAAATGGATTTAAGAGGGGGAAAAAAGGTATTTCGATGTGGCAAGGTTATAGGTGATGACAAGGAATGGGATGCTGACCCATCAACAAATAAGCAGAGAGTACCAAACAAATCCATGTCAATATCTAGATTAATATTAATAATATGCACAACAGCGCAAGTGGGTTTTCTTAATGGTGATTGTTTAATAATGTTTTGTTCATAAAAGCAACATTTTTAATGCAAAATAATATAGTAAAATATATCTTTGGCGGCTTGCGTTGTCGAATGCTCAATCACTCAAAAGTAATAAATCAAGAAATCATCTTCTCCTTTTATAATCTTTTCTTTCTTGTCTCTTCTTAGTACTGGGTTCTGAAGTTTCCAATTTTTTTACTGGTATTTTAATCATTCTTCAGACTCTCAGCTCTCAAGATCCCCACAAAAGGGACCAATAATACACCATAGGCGGTTAGAAATAGAGAGTGGAGCAGGAGGCACTGGTTCTGGTGTTTTATTTATTTATTTATTTTTATTTTTTTTTTTTTTGTGAAGAACTTGTTTTGTGTTTTCTGGTTTGGAAACCCCACAAAGGCTAATGACCTTAGAGGGCTTTGGAGGGACAAGATTTTGTGTGGAAGCATGAATAAGAGTGATCAGGCAGATTTGTGTGCAAGGAAGGAGAAGAGGAAGAGGAAATAGAGACCACTGGGAGATCAAAAAGTTGCATATAGTAAACAAGAAAGCTACTGCTACTGCTATTGCTAGTACTAGTATATACGTTGACAAGAAAGCTTTGATCTTTTTTCTTGTTCTTTCTCAAGGAAAACACTCCCACCCCGCTTCACCCCAATCCACCCACCCCCAAGTCCAACCTACCTCTTCAAAGTTGAATTTTGGAGTCTAGACTAGAATTACCCTTGAAAAAACTGAGGTAAAATACAAGTATCCCAAAGAAAAACCCCATTTTTATCTTTTTTCTCTCTCTGTGTAATTTTTCATACTTAAGGGACAGCAGATTCTTCTGTGGAAGGATGGTTTGAGAGAGACTTTTGCATGGCAAATCATGGAACTAGAGAGCATTATTCTGGGCCCTCACAGCTCCAGCAGATTCAATTTGCAATTCCTCACACGCTTCATCTTCCTAATACAACCTTAATGTATTTCCTCAGAACCCAAAAGATCATTATAATTTATCTTGTAATTTCTGATATGGGATTTTGATTTTCTTTTCTTTTCCTTCTTTTTTTTTTTTTTGGCTACAGGAATCAAGAGGGATTTGCCTTTGATTTTGGGGAGCTGGATGAAGCAATTGCCCGGCAAGGAGTTAAGCCAAATAATAATAATGATGAAACAAATAAACGTAGGCAATTTTCCTCTCTCTCTCTCTCTCTCTCTCTCTCTCTCTCTCTCTCTCCTGACGTTTGAATGGGGTTGGGTGGGTGGATGGGGTGGGGGTCGGGGGCTTACCATTTCTAACAAAGGAATCATTCTAGGGCGAGAGATTTGAATAAAGTGCAGCTTCAAATGAGGAAAACTTGCTGTTTGCATGATTTTACTGACTCCAAATCTGTTGATAAAGAAAGAGAATAAACAAAAGGGAGATTAGGTTTCTCCTTTTATGAAAGATATCAGAGTCCTGCAAGTTTGTATTTATTTAGTTTTCTTCTGATCATCTAAGAGTTGTGATTTTTTTGCAGCTTTATCTGCAATCAGGCCGCGTGCAGCAACTCTTGAAATGTTCCCCTCTTGGCCTATGAAGTTCCATCAAAACCAAAGGGTAATCTTTATATATTTATACGGCTTTTTTATAACAAAAATAGCGAAGATCAAAGTTCTTTAACTTGAAAACTTTCTCTTCACCTTGTCTTCCTCAAGTCGTGACGCTTATTTCTCGGTTCTTTTGGAGGTTTCTTGAAATTTTGTAGGAAAAAGCTGCATTTTTTTAATGTTTTTAAACTGATAATGATGAAACCCATTGGTGACTCATTTTCTTGGGGTGGTTTGGATCATTTATTAAGGGAAGCTTAAAATCTGGTGAAGAGAGCGCCGATTCAGAATCAGCAGTGAACACACTTGCAAGTACAGGAGACACCACCGACCGACACCGCCTTCAGCCACCGAAACCACCAAAAACCCAGCCGGAAATGGAGATAGTCAGTGCTAGTAACAGCCCAACAACTGGAAATTCTCAGGCTCAAACCACATCAAAGGTTTATGCAATTCCTCTCTCTCTCTCTCTCTCTCCTCCCTCCCCCCCGCAACTCCCCCCACTAATCCCAAGAACATCCAGAAAAATATATGAAAAGGCAGATTTCTGAGGGAAATTCTGATTCTGATTTGTAGTAAAGTAGAATCTTTTTTTCACCGTCGAAACTTCTCATTTCTGGGTTTAACCTTTATTAATGAAACTCAAGTTCCTGTTAATGATTACGACCTTTTTGTTTTATTTTCCATTTTTATGTGATTTTTTTATCCAAAGATATAATTCAGGAGTTATTAGTATATAATTTTTCCAAGAACAGTTTTAAAATCATACTGAGAGGTTTGAGGTGCCTCCATGAGTGTTAATAATTACTAATTTGATTTTATTAATAAAAAATCTTGTAATCTTTCAAAAGATTCTGCTAATGCTTACACGTTATCTTCAGCTTTCCAGTAGAATCCAAAAATAAATAAAAGGACTGAGAGAGCCAAAAACATTAATTTTATACTTTAATATCCATCTACTGTAATTGGCTCATGCGTTCATTATTTATTCAGCATTATTCAAGACTGACCAACTTTTCTTTTCTATTTTTTTCTTTTTCATATTATGCAGAGAAGGGGAGGTGGTTCTGAGAAAGTATTAGATGCTAAGGTGATGATAGAAAATCACTGACATTATCATGCCCCTACATGATGCATGCATGTCTTAGAGAAAATCGCGCATTTTTTTTTTAATTGCAATGGAAAATTGCTTCAATAACATTTCTTTTCTCTTTCCGGACGAATCTGAAAATTTGTCCACTGATTACAGACGTTAAGACGTTTAGCTCAAAATAGAGAAGCAGCAAGGAAGAGCAGGCTCAGGAAAAAGGTGAGGCGCCGGCTGATTACCTTTTTGTTGAAATTTCAACTATAGCAAGTCTTCTAGGAGTTCAAAATTTAGTTTAAGTTTTACCATCACATGCATGAAAAAACGAACATGTACGGTCAAATAAATAAATACATAGTTTCTCTTTTTCCCCCCTCAAATTTATCGATGAGTTATTATGCAGGCTTATATACAGCAGCTAGAATCAAGTAGGATCAGGCTGGCTCAGCTAGAGCAGGATCTTCAGAGGGCAAGGTCACAGGTTAATAATATATATTTAATTTAAGGAACAATTAAGAAGCTTGAAAATGAAGATGTGAATTTATTTCCTCAGTCTTAATTGCTTAATATCTCACCTTTATTTTTTTTGGCTTTGACTTCCTTTTTCTAATTTTCTTATTATCTTCAACAGGGCTTTATTATAGGAGGAGGAGCAGGTGCTGCTGGGAATATCAGCTCTGGTAAGACTATAATAAAATTGGGTGCTAGTGTTTGATTATAATGTACTGACGACCTTCGAAGTTTTGAAGACTAAATTTAACTGTGTAAACGATATAAATGCATTAAGAAAAAAGGGAATTGGTCAAACAAATGCTTCAATATTTTAAGCATTGGGTAGTTATCAAAGTGATTATAATTTGGATCTATTTGAAAAAGGAAGATCAAAATGTCAAAACCTGGAATTCTTAGACTAAGTCTTTAATTCCCTGATTATCAATAGTTTTCACAATTGGCAGCTTAATCTGAATGTTAAGATAATTGAGCTTTTAGTCAAATCTAATAACTTTTCACCTCAGATTGATGTTGCACATTCGTATTGGTTGGAACACAAATAATTCTTCATTTGACTAATATATCTATTCAGTTTATCTGGGGAAAAAGGAATAAGGTATTAACTTCAAAAACTTGCAAAATTCATTGCATGGTCTTACTGATGTATATTAACTTCAAACCTAGAGAATGTACATTAACATTAACACAAATAATTCTAATGGTACAAGCCCCATTTCTTTTCCTTGATATCATCGAGAGAATAGTCCAATAAATTGTTGATGCTGCAGGTGCTGCACTGTTCGATATGGAGTATGCAAGATGGTTAGATGATGACCATAGGCTTATGTCTGAACTTCGAACGGCATTGCAGGCACATTTATCTGATAGTGATCTACGGGTTGTTGTGGAAAAATACATTGCACATTATGATGAAATGTTTTGCCTTAAAGAGGTTGCTGCTGTATCTGATGTGTTCCACCTCATTACCGGGATGTGGACTACACCTGCTGAGCGCTGTTTCCTGTGGATGGGCGGGTTTCGCCCCTCTGACCTAATTAAGGTTTGGGTTACAAATTATGTACAATTAGTTCATCACACGGCCAATGATACTGCTGGGTACATGTACATAAATAATCATTTATCAAAAGTAGTATTATCGTACTTAGTTGATCCTCTGTTGGTTGTTTTTTTGATTAGATGTTAACAGCACAATTAGACACATTAACTGAGCATCAGGCAGTAGGGGTTTACAGCCTCCAACAGTCTTCACAACAGGCAGAGGAGGCTCTTTCCAAGGGATTGGAACAACTACAACAATCTTTAATCAGTACCATAGCCAGTGGCACTGTTGATGATAACATGCAACACATGGCTGTTGCATTAAGCAAATTAACCGCTCTTGAAAGTATCGTCCTACAGGTAAACCGAGATTAATATAGCCATCTAATCTCTTAGTACTACTCTGTGTTTCATTTCTTTCTTCACATGTGCATTATCCCCCCCCCCCCCAACACCAAAAAAAAAAAAAATGTCATTTCAGAAAAATGGGGTCAGGGACATTTGAGTAAATACTGGGGTGTGTGTACAAATTATGTATACCATGTATGTGAAAATATAATTCTAACCTTATTACTCTCAAGTGTTATCTAATCCAACTTATCAAACATGTCGTGCCATTTTATATGAGGGTAGAGTTATGTCTGAAAGGCATTTCTTCATTATTAAGGACTAGAGTCCTCTTTTTAGCTGGAAACTTGATATAAAGATCTAAATGCGTTTATGTGAATTGGTGGTTTGAGAAAATGACGCCTAAAGAAACAAAAAAGTCCATGCTGGTTGCTAGAACCGTCTATCATGTATCATAATAAATTATGTGAATAAAATAACCAATGATTGGAATAGTTCAATTATTATTATCACATATTAAACTAATGTTCAAGGATTCAATTCAACTCCTTTGAAACTCTGTCCAGAGTTTTTCTATTGATGTTTGTGGTGTGAAGTTTACTTTATCGATTATACACCGTATTCAAAGTTTATGCATTTTGGACTATATTAAACTGTGCGAACCATATAGGCAGATCATTTAAGACAACAAACTCTTCATCAACTGCAACGCATTTTGACAGTCCGGCAAGCAGCACATTGTTTTCTGGTGATTGGAGAGTATTATGGTCGGTTACGAGCCTTAAGTTCCCTGTGGGCATCTCGGCCAAGAGAGTAAGATTGGGTTCTATTTTTTCCGGAAAGTTTCTTATGTTCTTTTAGATTTTGTAACTACTTACTAAAACAACATTGTTTAACGTTCTTAGGAATTTCATTACTGATAATAATTCTTGCCAAACGCCTACGGATTTGCAAATGGTATTGTCTTCTAGGAACCAATTTTCAAGCTTCTGATTATGGTTCTCCTGAGCATGGGGTTCTCCAGGCTGCTTTAGAGGAGAGAGCTTTTTCTTAGTTTTTTATGTAGCTTTTACTATATTTATATCAGAATCTTATCTTGTATATATAAATCAATCATATGTTAATGAAGAACATTTCACCACATTAGAGAAGTAGCGCGAAATGAAACAACATACAGATACGAGTACGACATTTGGATGTGTATTATAACTGTTCTAATTAGTCTGCACTAAATTGTTCTTTGAAATTGGTAGTACTTTCTGGTCATTTAAAGGATTAGAGCCCCTGTTTGAGTATTTTAACAAAAATACATAGGAATAACAAGAACAAAAACGTGCAAGAGAGACATCAAGCAAGTGTCTCTACAACAATGTTTTCATGAGTCCCGATGCACGCACATGGTGGTGTCATACATATGGTATTAGATCAATTTTGATGTTTTGACAGTTCAAACCCCTGAGTTACAGTTTCATGGAACAAACAAATACAATCTCGACCTTTGTATTCACACTCTAGTAATCAAACTATTAACAAGTTCGTCAATGGATGCAAAGAATAAATATGGGGACAGCGATATGGCTTATCGAGGTCTGTACAATGGAGGATCTTCTCCAAGCAGAAGAGACCTCAAGATGGCTTCACACACTAAACCATCATAAACTAGCAAATGACCTCCGTCAGGAACTTCATGATATTTTATCCAAGGCAGTTTATTTGACACATATCTTTGTAATTGAAACGGCACGACCTTGTCCTTGTAACCTTGCCATATATGAACTGAAGTTTCCTTTTCAGGGTATGGATTGCATAAATCCATGGGATCAAAGTCCCATTTGCCAAAAGCAACCATAAAGTCACGGCGTAGTGAATCAAACACGCTTGACTCTCTTACTTTGTTCTGTAAGAAAATATGAAGTTCCCATCACCATCTCAATTTTAAATCCTACTAAAAGTTCAGAAAGAACCTACAACTTGCTGCCTGAGCTGAGTTTCATTTTTATGGATGGTTAGAAATATCAAAGAAATATTTCTGCTTTCCTCCTTTAAATGAGCAGGGATAAAGTGTGAATCATTACCTTATTGAGCAATTGATAGCCCGGGGTATTCTTCAAGACCTCCAAGTCTTTGCTACAAAAAAATGCAGGGTTTCTGTCAAGGACAGTAGATGACGGAAACAACTTCTGAGTCAGCCACCAATGTAATAATCCCGGTGTATAGCATGCAACTCTGTACATCCACCGGGAGAGTCCCATCCGATAGTCATCCTTGGTGAGATCTTCGGGAAGAGAAGGCCATTTATAGTTTATATATGGAACCACAAGTGAAATACCTGCTAGCCTGCAGGAGTATAATTGAAATGATAAAATCAGAATTTTCCCAATACTGATGGAATACCGAGAAGTGAATCTCCCTCACAGACCTGTATGGTATCCACTTGAGGCAACTCCATAAGGGATAGCAACCCAGAGATACCCCAACTACGTAGAATTTGGATCCTAATTCTAGTTTATCTGCTAGTTCCTCAATGTCAGATGCCTCGCTTTTTAATGATCTTTTTGGATTTGGATCACTTTCACCATATCCGGCCCGATCAAATAGCAAAAGATATATACTCATCTCATCCAAAAGTTCCTGACGGCAAAAAGAACATTAAGTCATCTGATATGGTGAGATTTATCCACTATATATGAACTAGAAATATACGAAAGGATGCTCCATATTGAACTAGTACACTTCTGCTATTTTTAACAAAAATGCAGCAAGAATTTCAAAGATCCTCATGTTCTAGCGTACATCAGAAGCTATTGAAACCTCAAAACTTTTTGGACAGTAACTGAACAGCTATTACATATTAATGAACTCAAGAATAACTCAATGCAGGATTTTTTAACTTTCCATTTGTTTATAAAAATAGAGAGACTAGAAACCCAATTGTTAAGTCAATAAGACAAGTGCATGTTTATCAAACACAGTACAAACACATACACGAGATTTTAACTTATTTTCCTCCGTAAATCAGTTTCTACCATTTAATCCAGGACCCCCATCCCAAACATACCTGAAAGAGAGTGCAATGAAAAACATTTGGGATTTTGTTTTGAGGTCTTCTTTCATTAAACATACTCTATTTATAAAATCAAGTTGACTTCTGATTTCAACACATTCTCCTTCACAGGTTTGGCCCAAGTTTCAAATTCAACACCTAGACTGATAAAGTTGCAATTAAGATCTAAATAGAGCAAAACAAATTCAATACTCAGAAGTAAAGAGTAAAGTTGGTGTACTTGAGATGCCATAAAGTTCATTTCTTTGGAGCTGGCAAATCCATGAACAACAATAACTCTGTAATTGGACTTGTTCTTGGGGACTCCTCTCTCCCTGTAAGCCAAATATCTTCCATCACTGAGTCTGATCCTTGGGGATTTCGAAACTATTTGATCGGTTTCCAAAGTTCCACTATTTTCAGCAGAAGGGGAAGGTCTCGTAGGCTGCTTACCCAATCCCAAACACCCCATCATCATACGTACTACTTTCTTGAAAACCATTTCTAATTGGGGAGTGAAAAAAGAAGGGGGGGAAATCAGAAAGGGGTTATCAAAACGTCATATAAAACCATCAATTTCAAGAGGGTTCTTGTTTGAACTTACTGAAAGCAATGTATCCAAAGAAATCTCTATTTGTGGGCGGCTTCTTGATCAAACTCTAAAGAGGGTATCATGATGTTCTCCTCCTGCCCTTTTTCTCTTGACTTCTAAACGAAGAGGCGCATTTCTCTATAGGTTGGTTTTTACAACTGTTCAACAGCAACCACATGATTCTGCTTCCCCGACACAATTCCTGCAGCTTTGCATTTCTGCAATTTGCACTTCGATTTGGGTTGCAGGGCTTTTTCTGGCTTTTACTTTGGTTTAAGAAAAATCTTTACAGGTGTTTTGTGGTCAAACCGCTCCAAAAACAGTGCTTTTCCAATTCCAGGTAATCAGTAATCACATATGGGATATTTTTCCCCCTTTTTATGAACGGTTTTTTCCCTTTTCTTTTTTTTTAATCACTGGACAAATGGTCCTAAATCGTCGGGTGCGTGTTTTCAGTGTTTAACTTGTGTGCTTATTAAAACTAGTATTTGCTCCAGTGCGTTACACAAAAAAAATTTTATTGACAAAGTATAACGTAAGGAAATTAAATAACGTAAGAGCAAAATAATGAATAAAGTAGCATTTTAAGATAACAAAAATAAATATTTTGTTAATATTATTAAAAACTTTGGAAAATCTCATTATACACAACATTCATTGTTTCATTAATTAACTTATCATTCTTAATTTCTTATCACATCTAAATATTTTCATATCAACATGATGTTACTACTCTAGACACAGCTATATAGAACTACTCACGAATGAATATCAACTTTTTAAAGAGTACTCGAAAATAGGCTAATCTTGACTCTTATTATTCGTCATAACAACGAACAATTAAAGTTTATAAATTAACATTGATTCTTATTAGTAGTCATAATAATTCAAAACAAGTTCAACATGTCTTGATATTACTTCTTCGACCCGTAGATGACTTCAAATGTTCTAGGAGATATTTAGTGATAACTTTCCAATAAAGTCTAAACAGAGAAAATTAAGAAAAATGTAATTAGAAATGTATAGTTTATATATTTAAATAATTTGTATTGAAAAATTTAAAAATACATGATCATACCAAGTAGATTAAGAGTACCAGAATGAAATATATTCTGAAGACATAATTCATTTATTTTTAATTTTTTTTAACTTTATAACTGAAAGCTTATATATATAATTCATTTGTTTTTTTATTTTATTTTTTTCTTCTACTTTAGTTTCTTGTATATTGGTAAGTTTAATAGAACTATTTTTTCTAAAACATGCATTGTTTAAACTATCTCACTAATGTATATTGGTAAGTTTAATAGAACTATTTTTCTAAAACATGTATTGTTTAAACTATCACACTAATATACTTAATTGCCCACTATTACTACCACACATTATCTTCTTTTTTTAATTAACTAATATACGTAATTGCCCACTATTAATACCACACATTATCTTCTTTTTTTAACAAATTATTGTTGTTTATACACCACAACTTGAATCTTATTTTCTTCATTTCTTTTTTTTTTAATTTTAATTTTTTTAACCTTTTTAATATTGAGTAAAGTAACCACCCACCACCTTATTAACCGCGCGAGGTGTGGTTATACTTTTTCAGTTTTTTTAATCAATCGTAGACGGTTAGCAATATTGATGGGATGCTTTTCCATTGCTCTTCACATGAACATGGTACTATTGTCATCATTTGTGCAGAGAGTAATGATACACAGGGATGTTTATCTCCAATACCCGGTAAATAGGGATGTGCATATACCCACTACACGTCCAATATCTCCTAAGCTCGAAAGGCACAAAGGAACTGCCTCCACTGAAATGGAGGATCGTGTCTTAGCCGACGACTTATTAGAAATCATTGCAGCCCTCCAAAGTCGTCGCCCAAGGCAAATGGTGAGAAAGACAATTCCGCTCTCAAGAAATCCATTAAAAACACTCAATTTAAGTCACAATTGCGAGAATCTTCAATTGATAAAACTGAAGAAAAGTCAAGTAAAGTGAAAGTCAAACGTGTAGAAACCCGTGTTCAAGATAAGAAAAACAATGCACAGAACTCGGAAGAAATTCCAAATCATCCTGATTTATTTTTTTCAAGGAAGAAAACTTTTGTACCTAATTTAATTGCTTCAAGAGGAATGCTTTTGCAGTTAATTGTTTGTACCAATAGTGGGCAGTTACCAAAAGTAGGCGGTTATCAATATTAGTTACTCTCTTCGTCTTAAAAAGATAGTCTAATATTCAATTTTAAGATATTTCAAAAAGATAGTCCAGTTGTTATATCAAGTGTGCATGTAATTTTTCATTTTAATGTTTACTCCTATTTAATTACTACCTTGATACATACAAATTATAGAGAATTTAAGGTGTTCACACTGTAAACAATTATATCATTAATTAGTCATGGGGGTTAAAATTAAAAGAAAGCCTATAAAATTAATATTCTAACTACATTACCCACTAATCCTTAATTTACATAAAAATACTTACCGGACTATCTTTTTTGAATGGAGGGAGTAATTTTTTGTATCATTAATGAGTGGTTACAAATAGTGGGTAGTTACCAATATTAGTAGGTGGTTATCAATATTAGAGATCGGAAGAGCACACGTAATTTGTGTATCAATAATAGGCGGTTGTCAGTATTAGTTGGAGAAAACAAAATAATTTGTGTATCAATATAGGCAGTTACCGATATTAATGGGAGAAAACAAAATAAAGTAAAATAAAAAAGATTCTCTAAAATAGAATCTGAAATTAAATTTAATCTTTTCCAATTGAAAATTCAATTTACTTCTACTTTTATTAATGGGTAATTTGCGCCAATGGACCCTATCGTTTGCTAGTATTGCGGAAATGAACCCTATCGTTTTTAACTTGGCGATTTCAACCCTAACGTGTGCTAGTCCTTGCAAAATAGACCTTATTATCTAAATTTATCAATTTTTTGTTAAAATGACCCTTTTAACCTTATTTTCTTTTTTTTTTTAATATAATTCTTTTTAAAAGTATTTTACCTTTAATTTAAAGTAAAATATAAAGACAAAAGGTTATATTTTACTCTCATCCGTCCCACAAAAATATTCCAGCATTTCATTTTCGTCCATCACACAAAGATAGGCCGTTCACTAAATTGAGCATACATTTAATTTTTTTTTATTTTTATGTTTTATCCCTAATTAATCATCTGCATCAACTACCAATACAGTTTAATATTAATGATAAAGAAGGTTATAAATAAAAATATATGTAAAATTAATTGTCCCAACCATATTAATAGCCATTTCTTAATTCGTGTGAAATTAACTAACCGACTATCTTTGTGGGACGGGGGAGTAATTAATTAATGTATCATATGAATGTATCATGTTGATATTTATATTGGTCATCACACGCTGGGGTGAAGAGGTCGAAGCTTTCACAGGAGATTCCAAAAAATATTTCAATTAATTGAAAAATCAAAAGGTCATGGGTAGGTAAAATTATGATAGCAGTAGAATATGAGTACATCAAAATATAAATTTTTGTCTTTATATTTTACTTGAAATTAAGGGTAAAATACTTTTAAAAAGAATTATATTTTAGAAAAAAAGAAAATAAGGTTAAAAAGATTATTTTAATAAAAAAATTAATAAATTTAGATAATAAAGTCCTTTTTGTAAGGATTAGCATATGTTAGAGTTGAAATCGCCAAGTTAGAAATAATAGAGTCCATTTCCGCAATACTAACAAACGATATGGTCCATTTGCGCAAATTACCCTTTTATTAATATATAGATATATATATGGTATATTTCAATTTGGATCGTAAAACAATAAATACAATTAAACCCGACTATGTTATTTTAGAGTTTTATTTAGTTATTCAACTTGTTAACTATCACTTAGCATAGTTCAAACAAAAAAGAAAAGCTGACTCGATTATAAACTCTGTTTGACTTATAAAAAAAGTTGAGCAAGTGCACGTTAAGTAGTGCTTAGTTTTGACTTTTGTCAAGCCTATTTTGAGTATTTTGAGAAGGGAATTATTGAAATATATTAATTTTATTTTTATTTTTATTTTTATTTTTATTTTTATTTTTGAAGGAATATTAAAATCCTATTTACCTTATATATCACGTTGATTTAGACAAGTTGCAGCCTTCCAGATAATGACAATGGCTCCTGCCAAACAAAATTAGTTGGCCTTCCTTGCAATTATACCTCAATTTATTTATATATTTATTATTATATATATTTTGTTGACCATATATGACATGTCATACTAGACCCAAACTTATGTCCCAAATTGGCCATTTTATATAAGAAAGTTTATATGTAGCACGTCATGACAATTTTTCTCATTACACATGATACTTTTCACCTCTTGAGCTTTCAATTAATGTTAAATGTATCTTCAGTCAGTATAAATAGAGTTCTTCAATCTTTTATCAAACATGAGCTATTAATATGTTTAAAATTTGTTAACACTTAACACCAACAAATGATATCAGACATTTCATCTTAAATAGACTAATAAAAAATAAGTCACTAACCTCTCTATTGGTGGGGTCAGTTGTCGAACCTACAGGCATGCATCCACGTCAATAAATGACACCACAAATGTACCATCTATTAATATTAGAATGAGACTGTTAAATATGTATACGAGTATTTCTATTCAAAATCAATTTCTAGCTATTTAGGTCACATTGATGTGTTTATTTGGATAAAAAAGTATCAAATTTGGAATCATAGAGTTAGGTTCTCAGCCAGGTGTATAAGAATATTCTATTGTGCCTTTACTTTGTGCCATCTTATTCATGTGCATGTCAATGCATATCTACATGCTTCTGGGGTCGCGTTCAAATGTTTAATCAGCTTATTTTCCTCAAAAAGTAAAAAGCTTATATATATATATATATTCCTATTCCTTATTAACTTTCATTAATTAATTAATTAATTAATTAATTAATTTGTATGTATAAAGTTGGTTCGTCGGGCCGTTTGGGCCTATAACGTTAAATGAGAGTTGAGAAAATTAGGCAATACAACTTATTATTTTTTAAGAAATTTGAAAGGGATTGTTTAGGCAAAAGGGGAACATTTTAAAAGTACAAGCAAAAATACCCCCATTCTCAAACTACTCTCAGAATAAATATCCACTTTATATAAAAAAAAAATTGAAAAACTCTTTTATATTATATTATATTATATTATTATTTATTGTTAATATATTCAATTAAAATTATTTGACGCTAATTTCGCTCATCCATTTATTGATTTGGGGGTTACGACTCAGAAGCTAATCATTACAATTCATCGACCCCCTAAGATAACGCTGCATAAATTAATCTCATTAGCGTCTCTGTCATGAATTGGTAAGTTTCCTGAACACCACCAGTATTTACCCATCACATCTTGCTTTATCAATTGACAAAATTATAGGTTTTCTGACATTCTATCCACAGAAAATCCGTTCTTGTTCCAGTAATTTTTTGGGCTGAAACCAATGTTTGAAATATGTATTGTTCTATTATACGACAACCATTGGACATCATGTAACATATATGTCCACAATTGCATCAATGGCCATGACATTACAGATGATTACACATATGAACAGCTGGTATCTCTAGTGTTCTTAGAATTACAAATTGATTGCGATGAGTACAATCTGTTTATGAAATATCGTTTAAGTGATCATGAGACTTTTATTAAAATTACTAACGATTGTCCTGAAATTTTGTATAGGTACAGCAAAAGTAGCAAAGGTATTTGGCAAATACCATATTTATGTTGATTACCCAAAGAAGCTAGCTTCAGAGATAAACATTGGGCTAGAACAACTGAAATGATAGGTAGTAGGGTCATGCTCTTATGCCTCCAAACTTGGCGATCTCACCAAATATGCCAAAAAAAAAAAAAAAAAACCCATTTCTGCAATTATTTTTTATTTGACAGGTATAAAGTGAATTATTAATAAAAATATAGTGTGGGAGCTAATTCCAAATATACGCTCAAACATTGTTTCACCCGGAAAAAAAAACGTGCATATATGTGCAGAATACATTCATGTGTATGCTTTGGGCTTATTGGACTTACCATAATTTTTTTCGGTTCAGCTGCATCGTTGCAAATATGTTTACATTTACATATATTCTTTGTTTTTTCCTTTTCCTTTTCACCTTTTTTAAAGGATATTAGGTAACATACTTTAAAAGTAACTAATTTAGAAATACACGTACAAACTTGAATTAAGCTAATTTACTAGGCCTAATTTTTATTAAAGTCTGCAATTCTATAGTGAAATCTTTAGGGAAAATTCTAAAATTTTCACAGAAGGTGTCACGCCCCGGTTATTTTTTATTTATTTTTTCCCATACTACTAAGTTTGTTTCTTGTGTACGGTGGTGGAAATTCTTTATTATTGAAACTAGTTAAAATGGTAGCAAGGGACGAGACATGCAATTTCAATAAATGCTTAAACTTTGTTTTGATATTTCTTTTAAATTTTCTTACTTTGCCTATCATTATACTAAAAGAGTGGATCACCAACTTCTCTTATTTGGTGAGGACTACTTAAATCAATTTTGATTGTACAATTCATAGATGGTTTTGCTTGTCAGATATATTTAAAAGTAGGCTTGTCAAGAGTTAACATGACAGTAAGTATACACAATCAATTACATAAAAACTATTTTATTGATTACTAGCCGAACAAATGATTGGGGCCTCTACATGAAAATGAGTCCCCAATCTAGGCAAAAGTTACCATTACATTACATGCTATCTATTTATCTTAATTTTATATATATCCATATATTGATTCTACCATCTTTACTTACTAGACTATTCTATTAGGTAAGAAACATAAGTTTGTCTTTCCAAATTTTATTATAATATAGGTGGGTGAGGGTGTAGGCACAATATATGTTATATTCATATGTTGTTCCTAGGTACATTCGAAACTCTAGTGCATCTTCGTAGTATGCCCAAATGTCCGTCTCAATTACACGTATAATCATACTTGAATCCCCGAGAGCCTTCAATCATCGGCTTGCTTTTCATAAGTTCTACGATTGATTATCTACAAAATAGATAAAAGACATTAAATGAGCACAAAGTATCATGTGAGTAACACAATGATTAGGTTGCCATAAAATTATAAAAATCATTTCTTTCACAAATTCAAGAAGCATGAATATGCATGACTTTCTTGAATGCATTTTAGGGCCCAAGCACTAGGATTACCTACTACCCGTAGCATGCGTTAATGCCTTTTCAATGCCAAGTTTGGCCATAGCAATTCAGTAATTAGTGGATCAACAATTAACTCTGATTGACTCTTACAGAAGTTCCAATCAATCAACAATATTAACAATTCAAATAAAACACCACATTAGTCTTCCCTATCTTGAGATCATTGGATAAGTCATAGTGTGGGAATAATTCAAGGTAACATCAATACAAAACGGGTAGGGCAATGCTAGTGATTTAGGTACAAAAATAATACATGCCACTCATTATCATAATACGCCATCAAAACAAATATTTTCTTTTAAAAAATATGCATATTACTAGAACCCAAACATTAGTTACTCACCTCTGAGCTTGGTTCTTGAAAGCCTTTTGGGTATTTTGAGTGGAATAATACTTCCAAATTTCTAGTATTCCTCAAGCCAAATAGCCTTCTAAAATAGGGCTTCTATATGTATATGAAAAAACTTTGTTTGGGAGGTAAAGACAATGGTTTGGGGGTTTTTTTGGTGATGTTCTAAGTCTATCTTAATTCATGGACGAATTTTCCAAATTATTTTCTAAAAATCTTTGGATTTCACAAATGAAATAGCCTCCAATTGTCCCTAGATTATTTATACATAGCCAATATAATTAAGTCTAATTGGAAGCCCATGAGAATTCTTGCCAATAAAAATGCAAGTGTTCTTTCATTTTATTCATGTGAGCATTTCTAATAGTCCAAATGTTCTCTAGATTTTTCTACTTATCACTTAATGGACCCTTCAACTTAAGGCCCCTCTATAATAAAGCCATTGGCCTTTCAACTATAATACTATAGTGTCACATTTTTAGTTTAAGCAATCGTTGTCACCCGATTAGGCTTTATCATTCTTTTGGAAACATTACTAACCGATGAATATAATTGATACAAATTCAAGAAATCATCTTTCTATCCTCGTTAAAGCATACAAAAATTTTCTCAAATTCTTATGGCATGTCCCGGCTAATTATCTGATATAAAAAAAATTTACTCACCAAGTTTTTATAGTTGATTATTATTAGAGATTTGAGTCAAAATAGAACTTTTAAAATAGATCGGAAGAGCGTCGTGTTAACGGTAAGTTACAAAAGGTCCCCAACTTTTGCACGTTGAATCGCCTAAGTCTTTAACTTTTTTTTCAACCTACTGGGTCCTTAACTTTTCATAAATACCCACAAAAGGTCCATAATAATGGAGTCCGTCAAAAATTCCATTAAATCATTGACTAAATTATCTTTATACCATTATCCTTTAAATTAAAAAAAATTAAAAATTTAGAAAACAATATAAAAATAAAAAAGGAAAAAAAAAAGATAAATACTTTACACGATATTTCACACAATGATCGTTAGAAAAAATATGTTTTCTCACCCATTACACATCATATACAAATGCAACGTCAGTCCTAGTTCTGACACATCATTCTGTGTACAAGTTACATACGTTTTTTTGTAAACTATATAAACATGGGTTTTCTCTTTTAAGTCCTCGGGACAAAGAACCCAAAGAACTGCTTGCCAAGCCTGGTCCTACTTTGAGGCTCGAGAGGCAGACTCCTCAGGCCCAGGAATAAGAGGGGCCTTATTAATTGAGTTATACCTGGCCCAAAATATGCTGAGGCTTTTTTTTTTTTAATTATGTGTTGAGGGCTTGAAATTTAAAATTAAGGGCCCAATCCTTAAAAATTTAAGGGCGCATTTTGGGCCAAAACTTTTTTTTTTGAAATTCAGATTTAAAATAAAAAAAAATTTAACTGTGAAAATGAAAAAAAAAAAAAAACACATTCCTGGTTCCAATTACCCAAAACCCTAAATTCCAAAATATCTCCAATTTGGGAAGAGCTGTTAAAGGTCACGATAAAAAAGTTAAGGAATATAGTACAAAAAAAATCGGGGGCACGGGAAGGGGGCTCCACCCCCTTTCAACCCCTAGTTGATACTCGTTATAGGGGTCCATTTTTTGGGGGTGTTCATCTAGGGTCCCAGTAACGACAGGACCGGCACTGTTGCTAGCCAACCCTTTAAAAGTAGCTCACCATTCTGAAGAGACAACTCTCAGATCAACTTTGGATTTTGCATAAAGAAAACTGAAAGATGCCTTGGTGAGTGCTGATAGGCAACAAGAATATTAATCCTTCTCATAATTACTCACTTTGCTGCAGTTTTTAGCCATAATTAAAGACAACTTAACTTTGTGTACAATGATAATAAAAAATAATAGCACTTATTGAGTTTAACAAGTCTAATGTTGCAGAATCCAATTAAAGAGAAATAAAAGAAATATTGAATTATAAGCCTGAAGTGGGAACACAAAAAGAGAAGAAAAAGGGAATTCCAGTTGTTGCAGGGTGGAGTTGAGGTTTTCTATTTATAGCAAGAAACTCCTCCTTGGAGTTGTCTGTTAAAATAGAATAATAATCGCCCCGATTGGTTTCCTTTTCCTGATATGGAAAACCAATCATTTAGTGTCATTGTGCATATATACATGGCCACGGGCGACATCCATTGTGGAGTTCCTTTATTCTCCCATCTCTTGTTTTTATTATCTCTACACTACATAAGAGTTATATATATTGATTGGCCGTATCTAGGTAACACTACCCCTCCGATTAATCGATATCTCTTTAGTACCTTAAATACCAAAGGTGATGACACTTTTAGAACATTTCCAATATCCAAAGAGTATCTCAGAGAATTCCATTCCCTTTTCCTGTGGTGGAAACTTGCCTATGTAATTGTATAAAATGGGAGAGCACATTATCATGTCACATCATCTTTTTTTCTTGTTTTTTTCTAACTTTCCCAAAGCAGTCCCCTCTCCCCAGACACTCAGGTTGCGAGAGGGAAGGGGGGTGGGGGACTCAAATTATCAACAATGCCCGAGTGAGACTTACGCCTGAAAAGGATGACCCTAGTCAATAGGTACTCGGGAAGGAAAGAGCGGTACAAGAACGAAAACCAATAATTGGGAATACCACGTCCAATACAAGTTTTGATACTAATAGAAAGTAACAATAATAGAGGCAAAATGAGGTAAACCACGACGATCCAAGTAACATCATGTAGCAAAAGACACAAATGAACCTTTGATGTGCAAATAATGATGTCTTAACTCCATATAGCTCTGTCTTGTCCAATCCTTTTAGACAAGTGGTTCGATTTCCCTCTGTGAAGATGTGAGAAACAGTAACATTATGCGGTATATATGCGCCTCAGCTAGCAAAGTCTGGATGGACGTGTGGGGACCCTCCATGAGTGATACGTTAAATATTTCAAGCTAGCTGAATATATATGCTTTCACCAAAAGATCAGCTAATCCCAGCATCCAGCTAGCTAGCTAGAAGAATACAAGATAATTAAGGTGACCTTTAAGCTCTATAATATAATTAAGTTGGTTAACAGATGCTTGTTGCCACTATAAAAACATGGGTTTTCAGTTCAATGATCATTCAAAAACAGCAGGTTTTAGAGAAGTTCCTAATTTCTCTAACTTCTCATTTGCATGTCAAAAATGTCAGATCCCCTTGTAATTGGCAGAGTGATTGGAGATGTAGTTGATTCTTTCTCCCCAAGTGTTAAAATGTCAGTCACTTACGACTCCAATAAGCGTGTGTACAATGGCCATGAGCTCTTCCCTTCTGCTGTCACCTCTAAACCTCGGGTCGAGATCCTTGGAGGAGATATGAGATCATTCTTTACACTGGTAACTGTTCTTCATAGAAATTCGTCAAATCATTCTTTTTTTTTT
>CAVNYN010203761.1:42489-82990 GCA_963692815.1 Nyctanthes arbor-tristis | reverse complement strand
CAACATATCAACTTTGGGACAATTCCAAACAAGTTGATATGTTGTTTGGGCATGAGGCAAATGTGATGCTAGTGGACTTCCACCCAACAATCAACTTCCTTTGCTCTTGTGATGTGGGTAATAATATTCTATTATGAGATCTTAGTTAACTAGTATTTTTGAAGTCAAAGTTAATGGGAGCAAAATGCAAAATCAGATTTCGACCTGAATTTGGGAACTTTCTTCTACTATAAGAAAATTGGAGGTTTTATCCACACACGTAAATATGGGTAAATATATGCTTATTTGTGAGTAAAAGCTTTTACCCACACATAATGTAACGGTCAACAAGCGTGAGTATCGGTCTGTAGGGAAAAGTTTTTACCCACACATTGGATAAATCGTATTCCTTTACCTATACATATATGTGTAAGTAAATTTTGTAATATGTGATTTTGGTTTCTTGTATGTGGCGCGCATCTTTGCACGCCATATATGAGTCTAGTCATATATGAGTCTATTGGCAGCAGGAGAACCAGACTGTTGTTTAATATGTGTGGGTAGTGTGATAGCCACACATACAACAAGGACGTAGATGATAATGTGGACGATAAAGTGTCAGTTGACATGGACGATTATGACATGTCAGTTGACGTGGATGATGACATGTCAGCTAACATGGATGATAGACTTGCAATTTATTATATATGAGTAAAAAATAAGATAATGCATTGGTAAAACTATGATTACTTTGTCAGCAAAAGTATATATATGTATAGATAGAAGTATATTTAACCAATAATCTAAGCAAAGAAATAAAATTTTAACCATCTAAGCAAATAAATAAAATTTTAACCAAACATCATCATGTTGTTTATTTACAACAAAAAGTTGCAATAATTGATAATTGTGTGATAGGTGTAGAATTTATATTGATTAAATACTCTAATTTGTGACATCCCAACTAACTCAATTATTTCCGCCGACATAAATCAACGTAAGTTAAATAGTTAATTAGATTTTAAGTTAGATGTTAGTTTAGAATAAAAGGTTTAACTACTAATATTACCATATATATATATATATATATATATATATTAAAAGAAACAAAAGAAAATAAGACAAGAAGTCGGCAAAAAGATAAGTCAAGCGGGGGCAATTTTTCTTCAAAGTTAAGGAAGCGTGGGCCAAAAGATTATTTATTCCCTTTTCACACTTTAGACTTTTAGTAAATTTTTTTTTAGCAGTAAAAGCACGCGTTCAAGAGAGAAAATCAGCTTAGAAGAATGGGAAAAAAAAAAAAAAAGAGAGAAGGAAAGCAAAGAAACGTGCGGAGCAGCTAAGAAAAATAAGAAAGGAAGGTAAGGAAAAATCTGTTTTGCTCCAAATTTCAGCAGTAGGTATTTAGGTTTCCTTTTTAGTTATGCTATGGGTTATTTTTCAGAAACTTTTCTTTTTACATCGAAGCCAAGAGAGAAGCAAAGGTTGTTATGAAACTAATTGATATTAATGGAAGGACATGAGTCGTGACTGCTAAGATTAATTGCCAACATGGAAATAGGATAGTTACAGAATGAAACTTTGATTATTTGTAACATTAGTTCGGCATTTGATAGGCTTCTAAACCCATTGTGTTACAAATCATGGAGAGGAAGTTGGGACTGCCTATAAGCCAATCTAGATCATCTTCGCTATTTGCTTAGTGAGTTGAAAAGCTCACTATTCTTTTGAGATTGAAAAACGATTTATGTTATTAAAGTTCATGAATTCTCTGCAGTATTTTATTCAAAATACGTGACTTTTATAAAATATTCATGAGTTTGAGCTGGATGATATTGAGATGATTTTGCAAAAGTTTGAGAAATTTATGCATGAAATTATGAAAAACAAGATTTGTGATATATTTTGAAATCTTCCTAACTAGTCCCTGATTGAACTTCGAAAATATTTGTATCAGTTTCTTGTTATTAATGTATTTAAGAGAGTTGTTAATGCGCTCACTTAGAGATAGGTGAGAGGGCATAATTAAGTAGTATTAACTAGTTTTTAGATGAGTAGTTAATTAATTACGTAAAATTCAATCATTAACTAATATTGATTTTTGTTGAATCGATGAGGGGGTAGTTAGGGGAATCAATGGTAGTGAAATTGTGAATTCCAAGTTCATAAAATTCTTGAAGAAAACTTTTAAAAACCACATTGTTCATTCTTAATTACTTATTTTGTTAGTTTTTACTTTTATTTATTTAGTTATTTGCTTTTTAAACAACTCAAAATTTCGATCATTTCAACTAGAGCGGAAATTGGATTTTCGATACTTAAAACTTTCCTCGTGAGACGATAACTTGGACTCACTGTCTATTCTATTACTTGTTCAACTCGTGCACTTGCGGATTTCATACATATTTTTAGTGAACATAGTGCGACAAGCACTCAAATTGCAAAGTTGCAGTTATATCATATGCTTGTGGCAAAAAATGATTCTTGTTACATCCAGTCAAAACACGCACATTTATTGTGGACCTTGCTTCTTACCTAGACTAATAATAAAAAAGTATCACACGAGGTTATTATTATGGATTGTGGAACAAAACAAAGGGTAAAAAAATGCAACCATAACTAATATTATCAAATTTAATAAGCATATCGAAAATGTTACTAATATAATTAAACTCTTCAACACTGGGTGTAGCTAGAAGATAGTGGAATAATTCAACTCCTCAACATTGAGTATACTTAGAAGATGGTGGAAGGGGTCTCTGAAATTTGACGACTCCTAACTGAAACACTAATTTTCTTCCTTCATATTTTCAAATGGTAAAAAAAGTGTCCCCTCTCCGAAAACCGGGTAGCCGCAACGATGGGTGGCTACCAAATCACTACAGAGGCAAGTGAATATTATTATTTGATACTTTTATTTTTTACGTAGATCTAGTAGAAATCATATAATTGTATGAATGTAAAACTAAATGCTTATGATACAAATTGTCGGTGACTTTGAAAATGCCGGCACATGAATTTTACTTTTCAATGCTTTTATCACTCTCAAACGTTGGCGTTTTTTTTTTTTTTTTTTTTTGTGGAGAAAACCATGTTGAGTCATGGACAACTATGCGTTACAGTTTTGACGGTTAAAAATCAAAATGAGTTGAATTTCATGATTTGTGATAAAGATAGTCTTGTAACCAATTTCACCGTGAATGCGGCGTTCAAGGAATAATCTCAATTAACTTATCTAGTGTTTTATATTCCTTTTTATTTCATATTAGTATTAGTATTTTTCGAAATTATTCTTTCCATACAACGTATATGTGAAAGACTCGTGTTGAGCTTATGTAAAGTTCTTTGTCTATTTGATTTCTGCTTT
Source organism: Nyctanthes arbor-tristis (assembly GCA_963692815.1). NCBI lineage: Eukaryota > Viridiplantae > Streptophyta > Magnoliopsida > Lamiales > Oleaceae > Nyctanthes > Nyctanthes arbor-tristis. Next base: position 79,644 of record CAVNYN010203761.1, on the reverse strand, counting down.
CTCTTTCCACTTCCTTTGGTTTGCAATTATATGATATGATTCCTATGGATATTTAACTTGTGTGCGGTCTATGATATATATTTGCATACGACATGTGAATACTTTGTTCGGTTCGATGTCTAGAACTTAGACCTGTGCTTTTACTGTGGTGTTACTCTCGAGTCTCGACATCGAACAAATAAACGTTCTTCCACAAATTTTCTTTGAAAAATCATTCTATGTTGGGATGCTTGTGCACAATTAAGCTGTTAATTGCAACAGGATTAGAACTTCTAAAGGATGATGTCAAATGTCTAAAAGTTTAAATCTAACTAACAATTTGATAATTGAGAGATTTTATTCTCATAACTAGCATTAATGAAATTTGATAAATCGATAGGAAGAAAAAAGCCAAAACTACTATTCAGCTCCAAACCTTGATGAGCCCCAAACTACTATTCAGAAAATTTAAAAATAGTGTACTCATCCTATCATTACATGAGTCCTGCTATAAAGAGGTTTCTTCTCCGTTTAAGGATAGGAAACCCCATGTGTGGCTACACGTGATTGAAGGGTTAAGAGATTGAGGGGCCCAACCCCCAATCACATACAGCCACACAGGGGGTTTCATCTCCTTAAGGGGAGAGGAGACATCTTCTTAGAAAATTCAATCATTACATAGTCTTCTAGTTCTCTTTTTTAAATATCCGTCCTTTATTTCTATATTAAAGAATTTATTTTATGTTACTTTACAAAAATTTCATTATTTATAATTCGAACAAGTGTTATAGTGATTAAGTTTCTCATATTCCAAGCAGGAGGTCCTGAATTCGAACTATACATTCCCCCCCCCCCCCATATCCTCAATGTGTGTGTGTGTGTGTATATAAGTTATTAAAAAAACATTTCATTATGTTTTTAATATATAAAAGGGAAATATGGTAAAGGCAGAGTAAATGAGGTTTGAACTCAAGACCTCCCGCCCTGAATATGAGCATCTAAGAACTGCGGTACTTGTTCAAACCACATAAACATATCATTATTTAAAATTTTAGTAGTGACTATTAATTTAAAAATTAGTCACATGATTCACAAAATTTAATTTTTCAATGATACTTGCACCAAGATCACATAATACAGTATCAAAATTAAATTGTCGTATAGTGCAAGGTATTTTGAAACTCCTTGGATCCTTTAATTTTGGAGGCAATTTATTTTGTAAGATTGCACTATACTCCTCTGTCAAAGTTACAGTCCCGAAATCTTCCAATTTTTTCTTATTAGAAAGAATTTTTTTCATGAACTTGAAGTATATTTCGACATCTACGCTAGAGTTTCTGCAAATGGGTTATTGATGTGCAGTTGTTTGAATATTTCAAGAAATTTCGAGTACTATTTATCCAGCTTATGTTCCATAAGCCTTTGAGGATATGGAATGGGAGACACATAAGCTTTTACTAGTGATCTTTGTACCTCTTCATGTCTCTCCGAGTTGTCCTTTTCAACTGGTTCATCTTTTTGTCCAAATTGTTCAATATCTTTCGGCACCACGTTTTCTTTCACATACTAGCCTTTCAACTTGAATTTCCAGTAATCGTAATCCACCTCTAGTTGACTTCTAAGAATTTCTGGAATATCTCTTCTAAAGGGCTACTTTTCATATGTTGTTATTAAAACCCCCAGGGAAGGAATAACTACCTGATTATCTTTCTAGGAAAAATTAGGATGTTATCTCCAACATGGATTGTAGGTACGTGAGTATAGACCCCCCATATTTCTCTAATTATTTCCCACATAATTGACATGTGCATTGTCAAAGCTGCTAATTGTTAAAGCTGCTAATTATGCTAATATGGAAGTAAGTGCATCGACTTCATGAATTCCAGTAGCATTTGCCATTGAGAGATATGAGTACCATTGATAACTGTTGGCTGCCATCTTTCCAAATATGCCTAACGCTTGATCATATGTCTTGTCTATGAGTGATCTCCCAGCAGCTGAATCAGCATGTTTTTGTTCTCATCAGTCAATATAATGTAGAATGTCTGTATAATAAGCCAATTAGGTATTCCATGATTCGAGCCTCTTCTCAACACATCATTGTACATTTCCTATGCCTCAAATATAAGTTCCCCCTAATTTTGACTGAATGAAATAATCTCCCTTCTTATCTTTAATACTCTATTCGGTGGAAAGAATTTATCTATAAATTTCTGTGTAAGATTTGCTCAAGTAGTAATTGAATTTACAGACAATGCCTAAAACCAAGTCTTGGCTTTGCCATTCAAGGAGAATGAGAACAATTTCATTTTGGTCACGTCAACCGATACTCTATTTATTTTGAACATCCCACAAATTTCCTCATATTTCTTTAGATATTCATTTAGATCCTCTTCCAGCAAACTATAGAATTGCACCATCTGCTGAACTAGTTGGACAGTTCCTGGCTTGATTTCATAATTTACCTCAGTGATAGACGGTGGAACTAAACAAGTCAAATTATTTTCTACGGTGGGCATAATGTATTCCCTCAATGGTCTATTAACATTTACAGCTGGCTCATTCCCTCGAGCAACGTAATTATTATCACCACCTACTATGAGAGTCGGACCTTACATGAAGCCCCAAAAGGCCTCCGACTCGGGGCCCAAAATTTCAAAAAATTTTGGGGACACAAAATTGATTAAAATATGTATATATAGAGGTCCGTGTAAAAACCAATAATGCCTAGAGTTGCAGCCTTTTTTGGTTTGGGATCCTTAACATTAAGCTTGTGAGTGGGGTTTGAATCTTTCGCTCGAATCTTTCTCTTGTCAAATGTTATGCTTTTATTTTGGTAAATGGTTATTCAAATCTTATGCTTTTATTTTGGTAAATTGTTACTTTTTTATCAATCATAATAGAAATAAATGCATAATGAACCAAAATGTAAAATAATTAGAATTTGGGAACGGAAAAACGAAGACAAATGATCACTTGAAGAACACATTCAACCCAATACACCAATGCCTGACTTTGATGAACAAAACGATCAAACATGAAGTTATAGCATGGTATATATTGGTGCATTATGCGTGCCATTTAATCCCATTACCATTAAAATTTTTGAAGATTAGATGTTGAAAAATAAAAAATTTGACTTCGTTAAATAACTATATTGGATATACGCTTTGGTTTGGAGGCACATCTTTTATATCTCGACCTCAGGGGCCCCAAATCTCGGATACGACACTGCTTACTACTTCAGTCATCTTTCGTATGAACTTGTATTGCCTGCATCTAGCTCTGAAGAATCGTTCAATTTCCAGGTCGAATGGTTGTACGTCTTCCTCAACACCCCTTCAAATCCAAATCTGGAAAAATAAAAAGAAAATTTCAAATTAAAGAAAAATTGAATACTATCGATATTAAAAGCTATCCTCGGTAACAGCGCCAAAATTTTGTTCACTAAAAATGTGTATGAATGAAATCTGTAAGTACACAGATCGAATAAGTAATAAATTAGACCATGAGTACGAGTTATTGTCCTATGAGGAAAGTTTTAAATATCGAAAACCCAATTTACGCTATAGTTGAACTGATCGAAATTTTGAGTTGTTTTAGATGAAAATAAATAAAAGTAAAATTAATAAAATAAGCAATTAAGAGTGAATAAGGTGATTATAAAAGTTTCTTCAAGATTTTTATGAATTTGGGACTCACAATTTCACCACCATTGATTTCTTAGCTACCCATCCATTGATTTGACAAAAACTAATTTTAGTTAACAATCGAATTTCGCCAAATTAGTTAACTGAAAAGTGCTTAGAAATCGTAAAAGAAAACTATTAAACTAAGAATTTAACATTAAAAAAAAAAGAAAATACAAAATTTTTGTCGACTGGTCATTGCAACCGCAATTAAGTGAATGCGGCCGCAATGAATTAATGAACGATCCCCTAATTCCTTCTTTGCACCCGCAATCAAGTACTCATTGCGCCCGTAATCATTTGACTCGATCTCTGAACTAGAATTTTAGGACAGGCGATTGCTGTCGTACATTGCGGCCATAATGTGTAATTTTCCTAGGTCGCAATGTCATGTACTGACCTTTTCGTTGCTCCCGCAACCGATTTTTAGGTTTTTGAATTTTTAGCTTTCTAAACCTCGATTTGCAAGATCGACATCACTCATATATTGCATCCGCAATGAATCCTACAATGCGGCTGCGATGAATAACTTTAAACTCAAGATTTTTTATCTTCATTTCGATCCTCTATCTTTTTCCTTGTTACTTTTTGGTCCCCAAACTCCAGAATGTTTGCAATATTAGTCCAAAACCATCCAAAATAGGCAAATTCTACCCGAACTCAACCCAAATCAATTGTTTGCGCTCCTTCTTAACCTATAACCTAAAAATTGAAAAACCAACACATAAATATGCACTTTTAACCAAACTTTAAAACACTTAAACGCAAATTAGAGTATTTTATCAACACAAATTATACACCTATCACGAATCATCACAAGTGAAGCAGGGCGGGGTATCTTAGTCCATCCCGCTCTGCGAGATTGCATTTCCTAAAATAATTGTTTCATGCATGGCATGTTCCTATTGAGTCCATAACGAATCAGGTATTTTTTTTTTAGCACTACATGAATATGATTGTGTTTCAAAAGAAATACTAAATTTAATATTTATGATTTTTATTTGATTATTTTATTTTATACTAATTTTAACTAAATTAGAATTTGAGAGTATTGTTGTCTTGTTAAAATAAAAAGGTTAGATTGCGCAAAAATGTGAGATTTAAGATTATAATTTCTAAGTTTAAAAATTTAGGTTAGTTTGCACAATAAATTGAAAGGTTAGAGTTATATTATGCCAATTACCCCGAGAACAAATCCGTTCGATCATGTTTCTCCAGCAAGTATAGCTCATCTATTATTTTTAACTCATGTTCTAATCTTCTGTACAACAACAAATGTGCTAACTTAGCGCGACAATAATTGTGCGAGGAAAACATTTTTTTTTTGAAAAAACAAATCTTATGTCGTTCATGCCATTTATATCTTTCCTTGTAAGTTTTTGATATCCCATTGTTGAAACAAATATTCTATACCTCTTCGAACACCCTCTAGTCCCCCAAGAATTTTAAATCCACATGCATCCATATACCAAATGTGAGATGGAAGGTTCCACAACTACACCTCCAAAAGGTGCTAGAAAACTTTCAACAAGCATAAACCAAACTCGCTTTATTGAATCCAGAAATTAATTTATGTTCCATTATATCAATTTACAACTTACTTCTAGCGACTAGATTGATGATTTCTGACCAGCATTGACGCCTCAAAGCTTGCCATAACAGGAATACATAGATTTGACCGCACTAATCTAGTGCGACAATAATCCTACTCATCTTGTGCGAGTAAAACTTGAATCTTCTTCTTTCTTGTGTGTTAATGTGTAGTTAAAAATGAATTGATTTTAAAAAATCTAAATTAAACCAACTTTCTTTCTTTTTTTTTAACATCTTTTTATATAATAAACATACATCCTTTTATAAGAAGTTCTATCTTATAGGGTGACCACTGACTCAAGAGAGCTTATTCCTCCAAATACCCTTGGTAGTGTGTCCCTTGGTAGTGTGTGTGTGGCTAGAGCAAGGGATAAATTGAAAAATACGAAAAAAATATGAAAAAGTTGTTAATCATTCTACTACAAATGCTCAATCAACGATGATGTACAAAAAAATTGCTTACGGTTCTACCAAAAATATTATTTGACAACCCACAACATATCAGCTTGAGATGCATGTGCACTATTAGGTTGTGAAATCTTGCATGACTAGTAGGCTTGGGCGTCCGTCAGTTTGGTTCAGTTTCCCGTTCAAAGCGAGACCTAACGACAATTGTTGGTTTGGAATTTTCACGAATTGAAATTGATCGACGTCTTGTCACTTTTGCTTAGTTTCGATTTTCATCTGTTTGTTTTGCGTTCTCTGATTGAACAGTATGTTTTGTTCTCCCTCCATCAAAAAAAATATTCCTCTATTTCTTTTTTATCCATTCCAAATTATATTCTTCTTTCCTTATTTGACTTCTTAATTTTCTAAAATTCCCCTATTTATTATGCATGATAAGCAACAATTAAAAAAAAATCTAGAGTGAAATATTAAATAAATCAAAAGGTATATTAGGAAATATATTCTTAAATTGTAAATTTCCAACAACATTAAGTTTTCTTAATCGATGTGAAAAATGAAAGGAGAATATTTTTGTGGGACAGAGAGACTAATTTGTTTTTGTTTCCTAAAACTGATCGTACATTAGTTTATCAGTTCCAGTCAGTTTGTAACCGCAAACCACTAATTAACTTGACAAACAAATAGAAAATCTCTTTTTCCCTTGAGGGAACAAATAGAGAATTTTTTTAAGGGTCTGTGTTTGGCAACTATTTTCACGTCATACAAGCATTCAAAAAGAACACGTGATAATGAAAAAGCATATAACCCAAACTTGGATAGAATAGTTCATTCAATCCAGTTCTACCAATTCCCCGAAACAAGTACCAATGCTAGATTGCATGTCTTCTCCTTTTAGGATTTTTGGTGTATTGTCATATAAATGATTGTCAGAATTTATTACTTACCCCAGTATAGCCGAGCATAGAAAATTACAATCTATCTCAAAATGGTACACGAGGGCGTTATGATATGTTGTTAGTATGCAAAATAATCATTAATATTGTAAAAAAGAAAAAAAATATTAATATCAGTTTAGAAACGGATGGCACGTTTTATATCATTTTGTAAATCCAATTACTAATAGGTAATACGTCAAAATTCAATGATAGTTTAGTAACTTAAAGGCAAGTTTAGTGATCAATCAGTAACACGTTAAAGTTTAATGATGAATTAGTAACTTAAAGGTAAGTTTAGTGACTAACCAATAACACTTTAAATAGTTCAAAAAGTATAGAAATATTTTACTTGCCACGTAGCGGAGCTGTTAAGCCACACTACTTGCCATTAATCCATGTCCTCTTTTCCGTTAAATGTACAAACGGAATATGTCTTATTGATAGATGAGAAACATTTTTATAAGTTCAGTGATAGATGTGTGACAAGTTCAGTGATAGATGTCTGACACGTTTATAAGTTTTATGAGCAACCGGTAATAAGTTGAAGTTCAGTGATAATTTAAAAAGAAAATGGTAAGTTGAGTGACCAAGTATTTATTTAACTCAAAACAACAACAACAGCAGCAGCAGCAGCAACAACAACAACAACAACAACAACAACAATAACAATAATATAAAGATAAATATTATAACATTGCCTATTCTTGTTTTATTACACAAATTATTGATCCCACTAATCATTGTATGATTTAGATTTTCCAACTTCATTTTCAATAAAATATTTATTCACTAGAACGATATTACATGTCCATTAAAAAAATTGCATGTAAATTTGTAATTTTTCTTTATTTTTCGAGCAAACATTCTTTCAAAAAATCTCTTTTTTTACACAAAACAAAATCTCAAAAACTTGAGATATATATATATATATATATAAAGCACAAAATAATCTTATATATATAAAGCACAAAATAATCTCTTTTTTTTTGGTTATTATATATAAATAAATTTGACACCATACAGACATGTGACCTGCATCGGTTGTAATTTCTTATATGGCATGCTGGCCGTATAGTGTTTATAGGGTACCATATGTATGGTGCCAGAATGAGACTGAGGTTGGCGGAACCTTATTGCAACAATTAAGCTAGCACTAGAACCCCATTGGTAGAGAGTGAGTGTGTGTGTGTGTGAGTTAAGAACCGGTTGAGTCTCCAATATTTTTTTCGACCTCTTGGGTTTTCAACATTTCATAAATTTGCATAATATGTCCCTTTTGACGGATTCTATCAATATTGCTGTTAACTTTTCTATAAAATTACCGTTACATCCCTCAACTTTTTAATTTTAAAAACAAAAGATTTTAAAATCTTAAAAATAATAAAAAATTGAAAAAAAAACCCACCCGCTCCCCTCGTAAGAACTCCGCAGGAAATGGTTGCCAAAAAACTACAATTTCCAGCAGCAAAATGGGCGGTTTCACCCTTTTTAGCAGTCGGAAATGGCATCTTTCCAACAGCCATTTCCAGCGTCGTTCTGGGCTGGGCTGGGCTGGCTGGGGTGGGGTGGGTGGGGTGGGTGGCTGGGTTTTTTTAATTTTATTTATTATTTTTAATATTTTTAAATGTTTTATTTTAAAATTAAAAAGTTAAGGGGTATAATGATAATTTTATTGAAAAGTTAATGACAATATTGACGGAATCCTTCAAAAAGACCTATCGTATGAATTTATAAAAGGTTGAGGACTCGAGAGGTCGAAAAATAAGTTGGGGATTTAGCCGATTCTTAACTCAATAGTTGTGGACGATTTGTGAAATTAACCCCTATATATAGGACTGGGCACTTCAGCCCAAAATCGGACCGACCCGGTGACCCGACCCGAACAGTTCTGGTTGGTTCGGGGTAAATTTTAAATCAGGTCAGTTTGGGTTACTAATTTAAAAAGACAATTAAACCGGGTTGGATTGTCGCTAACTCTGAGCCCAAACCGAGTAACCCGTTCTAACCCGAGCCTCTGAGATAAAAAAACTGAAATTTGCCTTAATTTCAGATCATATTGCATCTTCTGGCTGTTCCTTTTTGGCTGAGTCTCCTGCGCGGTCCTCCATCTGCCATCTTTTGATGAGTCGATCTCACATTCAAATCCAAGTTCATCGTTTTATCCCAAATCAGATCTACAAAGTCCGTATGTAATTGGTTCCAAAGTATAGAGATAAAGAAAATAGGTACTTTAGATCTGCCATTTTTTACTTATTAATCAACCAGGTAACCTAATGGGTAGGTGATATTTGTATGCTTTAATGTCTAAGCTTGTGTTTCAATTTTTTCCTGTCTTGATTTGTTAATTTTCTATCTAAAAATGTCCGTTGGTTATTATTATTTTTTTTCCCTGAATAGATGTAAATATTGTATGTATGCACTGTAGGCTTGGCTTTTGGAAAAGAATGTGTTTTCATATATATAAATCTCTGATCTTATTTTGGGTAGTTATTTGAGACTTGTTTTTTTCCTGGGATTTTTAAGTTTCTGAATGTTTACATTTTTACGCTACTTCTGGTCGGCATATGTTTAGGAGAATCTTTCTTTGTCATTTTTGAAGTGAAATTCTAGTAAAAATTGGAGCTTTGAAGATCGGAAGAGCGTCGTTTCATGATAATTCAGGGAAATTTATGTTATTTTTGGGGTTTTTGTATATTTTTGAAGAAGATGCCATGCCAAAAAAGTAAGTGGTTGAAGGTGAAGAAGTCGACTACCATAAGATTGGTTTGCATGCTAAATTGTTAAAAGGGGTAGGAATTTAGCTACAAAACTGAAGTGTTAACTTTATCTATGCTCTATTGAATTTCCTATCTTTATTGGCATGGCTTGTCTTGACCAATTTTGACATTGAAAATGTGATTTTTGTTTTAAATTATCATTATTCCATGAAACTATTAGCTTGTTTTAGAAATTTTTTCTGTTGTTTTTCTCATCGTTTAACCACTTATGATGATTGATTTTCCCTTGATTAGCTGCAATGCATCATTCAGTAAGTGAATCTTACACTTGATCTCTAACTTTTAAACTGTATCTATCCTTTAAATCAATATAGCTTATTGTTTTTTATGTCTGTTAATTAATGTACTATGCACATCTAGGTTATTTCGCAAATACACATTTGGTTCAGCTGATGAAATGGAGTTGAAGTTTATGGACATGTGCCTTTTGTCCTTTCTTGACTATGCCATTAATAAGACCCCACTTTTTTTGTACTCAAATTGTGAACTTTCTGGTCATCATGAATGTGGTCTTGCTGCTATAGGAGAACTCATGAGGACATGCATTTGTTTGGTATAATTTTGAACCATGAATTTAGAAGTCTATCAACCCAGGTAAATTTTTATGGTAGAGTAAAAGGTAAAATTTCATGGTTTCTAATTGTTATCGAAGAATCCCTTCACTATGGAAATTGATGTAGAATGAGAAAGTAAATTGGTATAGTTAATCTGTTGGTGAATATTTTACTTCAGAATTCAGTAGCATAGTAGAATACTTTAGAAACTAGCTATTCCTTAATTTGCATAATTGGTTAGCATATTCATTTGGTGCTTCTTTCTTTTTTGATCATGAAAATCATGACAATCCACCTCACTATCAAGCCGTTTCTCAGTTCCACTTAGTGTCAGATGTAACTGGATAAAAACTTGTTCAAATTTTCTACGTAGTTTTCAGTTTGATGCTTTACTTCAGTTGTACTTTTTTTTTTTTTTGCTTGATAGTATTTTGTACTTGTATTTAGCTTAATATTCATTGGATGACTATCTTTTATAATTCTTCTAGAGAAGGGGAAATCAAATGAAGACGTCAATGTAAAATATTTTTTATGGTTCAATCTTTCAATGCATTTTTTAAGATTTTAGTCACCATATTCTTCATTTTCATTCTAAGTCTTTTAATCATTTTCTTGTAGGAATACGAATTGAAGTATCATATGAGGGACGACAATTGGATGGATGTCATAACTTTCTAAGTTTTTGCTTAGGATATATGCAATATATTTTTTTTAATTATTATTTTTTTGGAAGTTTGTTAAATGGTTGTGTAATATAATTCATCTTTACTTTTTATAGGTTTAGGTTGTATGTTTACTTATATATGTTGGTAACTTGATGCTAATTTCTTATGGTCCGTTTAGAAATCCATTATCCCGTAGGTCTCATTTATTCTCATTTTCGTGTCCGCTTGTTACAAATCAAGCTCTAATCTCAAAATGAGAATAAATGAGATCAATGGGATAATGGATTCCCCAATGGACCCTTAGTTTATTCAAAAGATATAGCTTGTTTAGGAATTATCCATCGTGAAAATATGTATATGTTTTTAACGTATAATTTTCTACATTTGGAAAAAAAAAAAGAGTAATGCATGAATAAATTATGTATTTGACATTTTGTTCTAACCAACAAAATATTGTCGTTAGAAGAAAAGTTCATAAAATGGGTTATGCAAGGAAAATAGAGAAAAAGGGAGTACGGAAGACAAAAAGGGTAAAAGAAGCAAAAGCTGAAAAGGCCGGTCTAATTCTAAACCAACTCAACCCGACCTGAGTATTTCGAGTCAGGCTGAATCGGGTTATGTGACTAACGGTTTGGAATCAGGTTAGTAACCCGATTGGCTCGGGTTCTGACGGGTCAGGACCAAACCCGACCCTATCCAACCCGCGGCCCGTCCTACGGCTATATATATATATATATATAATTGCGAGGAAATTAATAAAGTGTTTGGTAATGATTTAGATTATAATCTGTGACGTAGCATTATTTTATTAGTTATTTTGTGTAAAAAGTCAATAATTGTTATTTGATTTTTTAAAAAAAATGAAACTAATAAAATGATATTGTGTGACATATTATAATTCAGATTATAATCTGGATGAGTTACGAGGAAGAGGGCAAAATACGTGAGACATCGCAAAGGAAACTCCATTTGCAGAAGTAGCGCGTGCCAATCATTCACGAATCAACCCTCAAGACTCCCTGATGACGTGTCAGTCTTTCACCGCCTTTGTTTCGTTGCTGAAAGAGCGCGTGTGATTAAAACCCCTGAGGCACCGAGAATTCAAACGACAGAGAAGCTTGTAGAGAGAGAAACCAATTTTTCTAGAGAGAGAAACGGAGTAGACTGCGGATCGAAGGGCAGAACGCCCCCGCCCCTTCTTCTCTGTGCCACCCAAACCCTAAAAAATCCTGGACTTTTTCTTTTTTCTTTTAATTAGGTTCTTTTTTTTCTTTTTCTTTTTCTTTTTTTTACTTTTCTCGATCTTTAGATCTTTAGCTTCTGTTTCTGTTTAATTTTAATTTACTTTTTTTTTTCGGGTTTGAGTTCTAAAAAGTAGATCTGCATTTTTCTCACTGTAAATCGAGTATTTTTATTTATTTATTTATTTTAATGAGTTTTGCTAGGTGGCCTGTTTTCGTGTTGGAGTTTGTGGTTATTGAATGAAGCCTTAGGTTTTGATTTTTGTTTTGTGAGTCTAGGGTTTTTGAAACCCTAGCTTTGGGGTAAGTATTGATTTAGGGTTCGTGAGGGTTGATTTTGTAAAATTAGGGTTTTTATTGGCAATTACATGAATGGATTCGGGGACTCTGGAGGAGTCGGGAAATGATTTGAATTCGACAGTTAGGGTTCGGTGGAATGAAAATAGTAAAGTTTATACCCGAAGAGTCCGAAAGATATCCCAAAATACCAGTACCAATAACGATTCTTCGCCTACCGCCGCTAATCCTACCCCCTCCACCACTTCCACCGGTGAGAATCCCGCAGCCGCCGCCGCGGTTCCCTTGTCCACCCTTACCACCGCCGCCGCCTCCGAGGCTCCCACCGCCACCTCCGCCAAGGACCCCAATGAGCCCAGTTCTGCGTCCTCTCTGGCCGTTGTAATCACTGGACCTTCTGCGATAATCAGTGACCACCGGAATAGCAATTACAATGTGGTGAAAGAATTTCCGGAAACCACAGCGGGTGCTGATGTGAATTCGTCTCTGCAGAAGCTGAAAGATCAGTACCCGCGTCAAGAACGGGCGTCCTCGCCAACCCTTGTGTCCAAAAATGCAGATTCTTCTCAGCAGGGGCAGCCGTCACTTCAAGAACATATGCCCATGCAAGAAGCTAGTGACGGTCAAGCTGCTGAACCACAGAATGAGAGGGAATTATTGTCTCTGCCCAGTGGGAATAACTTGCTCAGTTCTAATGACTCGTCAGCCTTGAGATCGGAAGACAAGTGGAGAAGTGAACATGGGCCGGAGCGTCCCATAAAATCATCATCTCAACCCAGTATGAATGACTTGCCAAACAGTAGAGAAGCTCCAATGGCACGGCAGCCCAGTGGGTATGAGCTGCAAAATGGTGGAATAGGGGCTGTCTCAACTCCCCTGGCCACTGGCAATGAACCAGTAACTGTGAACGGAAATTTGAAACCCCTGTTGATAACCAGGGCTGGTGATAGGGTTAGATTTAATGTATCGGAAGTAACACCAAGAGGTGAGATTAGAGAACTTAAGAAGAAGCTAGAGAGCGAGCTTGGTCGGGTTAGGATGTTAATTAAACAGCTTGAAGCCAAGGACGTTCAACTATCTTCATATGATGCTAATATTAACAGTAGTATCATTAGCAGTAGTAATATTTTGACTGGCAGTGCTGGTGCTGATTTGGGTGGTTATATTCAACCTCGACCAAGACCTCAATATGTGAGAGATGATGGGATAGAGAAGAGAATGCTAGTGAGAGTGAATTCGGAGGTGGCTTCCACAAGACATCTAGCAACCAGGCTAATGGGGATAGCAAGAGTTAATTCGGATGTGGGTGTGCCGCGGTATGTCGAACCAAGGACATACAGCAGGCAACTAAGTGTTTCAGTAATGGAAAATAGTAACATGGGTGGTGAATATATGGAAAAGGAGAAAAGGACTCCCAAGGCAAATCAGTATTACAGGAATTCGGAGTTTCTTTTAGGGAAGGACAGATTGCCTTCTGAAAGCAATAAGAGATTGAAGACAAATAATAGGAGGAAAATTGGATCTGGGTTTGGTTTCTCCATGGATAAGAACATGACTCAAGTGTTTAGGAATTGCAACAACTTGCTTCAGAGATTGATGAAGCACAAGTATGGATGGGTATTTAATGAGCCGGTGAATGCCAAGGCACTGGGATTGCGTGATTACCATGATATCATTAAATATCCCATGGATTTGGGCACAATCAAGAATAAACTGTCACAAAATCAGTACAAGTCCCCCAGGGAGTTTGCTGAGGATGTGAGACTTGTATTCCGGAATGCGATGACATATAACCCAAAAGGACAGGATGTACATACCATGGCAGAACAGTTGTTGGAGATTTTTGAAGAGCGGTGGGTAGCTATAGAGACAGAATATAATCCCTATTGGAAGTACCAAATGTATCAGGATGTAGGATTGCCCACTCCTACTTCAAGAAAAGCCCACTCTCAGCCTCATTTTACTCCTCCGGCCTTTGCCTCTGGTCCTGTTCCTGCCTCTTTTCCTGCCCATACTCCATCTGCCTCCCTGATGATGACTTTTGATAGGTCAGAGTCGGTGGCTGCACCAATGTCTCTTGATCCCATAGTTCAGCGTACTAATGTTGGTCGGACACCTGTACCAAAGAAACCTAAGGCAAAGGATCCATATAAGCGGGACATGACTTACGAAGAGAAGCAAAGGCTTAGCAAAAATCTTCAGACCTTACCTTCCGAAAAGCTTGATGGAATTATTCAGATCATTAAAAAGAGAAACACTACACTTTCTCAGAATGATACTGAGATCGAGGTCGACATTGACACTGTTGATGCAGAAACTTTGTGGGAGCTTGATAGGTTTGTGACAAATTACAAGAAGAGCTTGAGCAAGAACAAAAGAAAAGCGGAACTTGCTCTTCAAGCTAGAGCCGGTGTGCATTTGACTATTCCAGCAATGGTGAGGGTTTGATTTTTTTTTTTTAATATTAATTTGTAGTCGGATTCTAGGTGCAAGGCGTATATTGAATTAAAAATACAGTGATCATCTTGTCACCATATTGCAGACAACAACAATGCCGCTGACAGAGGTTCCAGTTGAAAGTGGACGAGGTAGTCATTTACTTGTATTGATATTCTAGATATGTAAATTTCTAGACATGGATGAGCATTTGATATTCTAACAGAAAATTGAATTTCCCAATTTTCTTGAAGCAGTTGGAAAGGGTCTAGCTCCGCCTTCTGCTGACGGTGAAAAGCAGGTGTATGATGCTAAGTCCAGTAGTTCTAGCAGTTCTAGCAGTGATTCTGGATCATCCTCAAGTGGTAAGTTATTTCTCTTTCCTTTGTAAATACTATAAGGTATATGCATACATTTGGATAATTAGAAAAGGCATGATTGAGGTGCATTGCTGCTTGGCTAAAGGCAGTATTTCGAGGTAGTTTATTGAGTTGTGCCTCATTTTGTAGACCCTTTTACTTTTTTGTAAGTCTAGAAGTCAATTTCAGTCGTTCCGATGAAGAAGGCTTTTTAACTAGGCCCCTTTTTTCTTTTTCTTGTGTGATTAAACGATAGAAAAATTAAGCAACATCAATACAATTTACATGCACTCGCCACTTCCCTCCAGCAACTCATAGAAGCTTCTTTCAAAGGATTCCTATACGTTTGTTTTGGTTACAGCTCTCCTCTCCCTGTCGTCTTTGATTTTTTTTTTTTTTTAAATTTATTTGTTCTCTTTTCTCTCACATCTCTGCTATATGGTTTTTATGGCGACCATTAAAATCTGCTCTTTATATTTTTATTTATGTTGAATTATTTATGTACTTTTTAACTTCAATTTCCAAGATTGGGGTGAGCCTCAATCCATCCAAGGATACGTCTTAGTACTGAGTTTTTAAACCTCATGTTCAGAAGCGATTATGTTGATATGATCAATATGATGTTTTCTCCTGACAGACTATCATTTACTTTCTTGCAGATTCCGATAGTGATAGTTCCTCTGCTGATGGTTCAGATGAAGGACATTGATCTAGTATAAAAATGGATATGCTTAAGGTAAAGGTCTTTGCATAATTGTTAAATTTCACATTCAGTCCTATTTTATAGGTGTTGAGCTACATATCCCCTTTTGTTTATGAGATCTACATATTCACCAGCTTGGTCCTATCTGTTTTTCTGGTTTGTGTGACTGTCATTTTACCTTATTGAACTTCTTTATAGGGATATATTCTCATGGGGTGTTGTTGACATTGCTATAAAGTTCGCAAGACTTGTCGTACTTCATAATAATGCCCCTTTTGGGCTTTTCTAAATTAACCAGTGGACGTCACGGTAAAATTTTCCTGTTTTTAATAAGCTTGGTCAATACCAGGAGTGCAACATGCCATTGTTGTTTGTTCAAATTTGATTTTTTCTTATACCTTTGAGTATGCTCTAGTTTTTGATAATGGGCTTACTCTAACCTGTGATTTTATCTGATTGATGTACTAGTGGGTTTATATTGTGTCAGAAGTGCCAGAAGAGGGGGGTTAGTTCAAGGATCAGGATGATGTATGATTTCCTTTGTTTTTTGCTGCTAGATCTGTCAGGCTTTTTCTTGTCCAGCTCTGATTTGATCACAAAATCTTTGAATGGTGGGATAATATAGGATGTTGAGAATTGTGATACCATCCAGAACATCAGTTAACGTTTTAGCCTGAGGGTTCAAAACAACAGCTAATCACTCAATTGTGGGTTAATTAGTCCTGGAACATACACCCTTATTATAATTTAGGCACTTTCTCCATCTAATTTTGTTGAATCAATAATGCAAAAGTTGATTTAGTTATAGAAAGAAAGAGGACATGTGGAGAGCCTTGTAGTACTTATTATGCTCTTGAAATGAATTTTCCAGAGAGGACCACCACATCCATCCTAAGAAAATATTGAAATACAAATGAAAATGTAAATGGATTTTGCCCTGAATTGGATGTAGGGATGGCAATTTGAACCGACACGCCCAAGAACCCGTGGGGCCCCAAACCGAACGGGGCAAAAATTTTTCGCTCCGCGGGTTGGCGGGGCGGGGCCGGTCGGATATGGATTAATCAGGCCGCCCCGCCCCTCGCCGTTTAAATTAAAACAATTAAAAATAAATAGAAAATTGAAGAAAAAAATAGGAAAAAAATAAAAATATATTAAAATATGCTAAACGGGTCGCTAAACAGGTCAGAAATCCGCCCCGCGACGCCCCTGAACCAATCCGCCCGGCCCCGAATTTTGGCGGGTCACGGGACGGGGCGGGGCAGGTAAAATCCTTCGGGTCCGCCCCGAACCCGACCCGTTGCCATCACTAATTGGATGCCAAGATTTCTAATGCTATGATAATTTACATTAGTCACTGTAGCAGTTCCACTGATTCAACATGTTATCTTAGGTGAAACAAGAATGTTGGTGATTCCTAGTACTAAAAATATTTAACGGTCAAAGTTCATGGGCGTATGTTGAGTGACTTTAGTGTTTTCATCATTTTAGCCCAGGCAATCGTTCTAAATTGGATGTGATTTAAAAAATGTTTCTTGTGTATTCTAGCATTGCGGTTGGGTTTTACCTGCTCTGGGTTTTGTAAATTTTGGTTTCCCGCAAAACCATGATGGGAATAAACACTGAATTTTGTTGCATTTGTTGACGTTGCAGGATTTTTCTGTATGATGAGTATTGTCTGCCCTGATTAATTATTTCTGTTATGCCTCTGCAAATGATGGTTTTGGGGCCTTGAGAGGTCTTCCTGGCTGGAAGTTCTTGTTAATTAATGCAGTGTCTTTGAAGGGGGTAGGCATACAACTTGGAGGCGCTCATTCGTAGCACCATTTGGACTTGTAGGTGTTATATTTAAGGAGGTTTCTCTTGCTAAGAATGTGTATTTTTGATTGATTATGGAAGAATGTAGCAAATGTAAATTGCCATGATCTGTACCAATTCTAGTTATAGAAGGGCTTGTGGTAGGGTTTCAATATCGTAACTTTTGACAGCGACGGACAAGCTTTGAGGTCACTAGAGAGATCAAGTCTTGAATGATGAAAACCATGTAAGTATGGTAGGAGTAGCTTAGTTGTAATGATATGTTTTCTCCAGTATCAAGCAGATTGTATAATAGAACCTCGGGAAAAAAATGTAGTGTAGATGTACAGAGCTTCTGACCCACAATTATAGTTCGTTTTTAATGTTTGCTCAAGGTTCTGGTTTGGGATCGTTGAATCGTGAGTTGAGTGCCCTGAATTTTTTGATAAATTGCTCACGCAAGAATTTGTTTATGTAGTACCAGAACTTGCGAATCGACCTGTAGCTCCTTTTTTTTTTTTTTATGTCACATAGATCTGTAGCTATTTATTTTGTGCGCAAAATTTATGCACTTTCTATATTTATTTAAATATCTTTTGGGACAATAGCATATGAGATTTGTACACCCCAAACGTCTCTAGCCCCATCTTTAAACTGACCGTGACAATTTTATTTTTTATTTTTTATTTTTTTGAAAATTACAAATTTATATCATAACAGCACATAGATATTTATTTTACTGAAACACAGTACTAAGAAAATTAACAATATAAAATCACATATAGTGGGAATATGTACTACAATAAAATATAAAAAATACTCTATATAAAAGAATTAAACCTGAGACCTCTAAGTCCCAATACATCAGTCTAGCCCCCTAACCAATGAGTCATGCCTCATTGGCGACAGTGACAACTTTTCAGTGTGTAACTTTCGTGTAATTCACAAGCGTGTTCAAATCTTATACACCTTATATATAGAAATAACACATGTCAAAAGAAATTAAATTTACTTCGGTAAAAATTAGATTTTGTAGCCTTTTAAAAATTTTACTTTACTTATACTCATTTTCGGTGGTCAAATTAGTACAATATAAAATAAAAATAAAAAATAAAATTTTTTGCATAATAATATATGTTTTAACTATTTTTTAACAGTTAATATATACCGGCATCTAACCAATAATTCATTGCAAGACTAGCGGATGTTCCATTACTAACTCTATAAAAAGCAAGCACATAGTCTGAAACCGAATAAAACATGAAAGCAGTATCACATCGTTTGTGTATTCAGGATTTCGCATGGTAATAGTACTAACTCTCTTTTTTCGTCCTCCCTCTTCTTTTTTCATTTTTCTTCGTTCTCCCCTTTTTTTCAACAGCGATAATATTAACTATTTAGTATAGTTTCACAAAAAAAAAAAAAAAAACTATTCAGTAGAGATAAATTTCAAGTTTTCAACTAGTGTGAATAAAATTTATTTACCCCAGGGAGACATAAGGCAAGGAGGAGAGGCTGATTGTTCATTTACTCTGCAAATTAAGGCAGTTCCAGTTTACAGAAGCTCCCAATCAGACTCCTCAGATTGAGGCGTTGATCTCTGCAAGAGGGAAGCAGCAGCCAAAGAGTAACTTGATTCAATGTGTTGATGATGCCATAATTCTTCATCAATATCCCCATACAATATTGCCAAGTGCTCGTATTCCTTGGCAAGTCTCTTTTGGGAAAGGAAAGCGTCCTTGATCAATTTCTACAAAGAAAATGGACAAGGGTATTGATTAAGATTCTTTAAAATTTTGCTCAACAATGAAGTCAATAGGCATATGTTTGACTAAAATTTATCAATCAAAGTTGGACTTGAGCATATTGTTCATCTCTAAGGATGTTTAGCTAGCTTATTTTTGTCTCACTTTTCAGTAAGTTAATAGCTTTTGAAGCAAATTGTTTCATTAACCCTTCCATTGAAATATATTTACCATGGCCAAGCACTAGATGGCAGATGCCAATCAGTTTGGTGCAGAGAGAGGCAGATAATGTCACTATAAAATATAAATGAGCAGCCCCAAGTAGTTCATGATAATGGATGATGAAAGTGGAGTGCAAAGAACTGGTACCTTATAATATCTGAAATTTCGTCCTCCACAAGAGGCTCCATAGACATTGTTACAACTGACCGGGGCACAAATACCATCATACTCTGTCTTATCGGAAAGATCAACTGTTGCCATGTTAGGGTCAAAAATACCACAACCAAGTTTGTGGAAGTTTCCTGCAGAAAGTGATAAAACCACACAAGTATCTTTAAGATTGACACACATGAAGAATGGAGTGGATGAAACTAATAATTTGGTAACTGATGGTGCAAAGTTATTAGTTATTGACGAAAGGTGTTATTCAGAAGGATTATGCCACCACAGATCAGTAAATTCATCCTCTTCAAATTTTACATGCACATAAATCATAATCATCCAGAAAAACTAGCGCTAAGTGAAATAATCCTCCTAAACCATAGACGTCATAAAATTAGTAACTATTAATTAGATTTTAAAAAAAAGGGTATCTGCCAGATATACCAATTTCTGAAGGAGATGTGACCAAATTTCTTTGAGGATCGTCACAGTAATTTTCTTGTCTGCTTCCTGCTGATCCAACCAAGGAAACCGAATCAAGAATCATGGAAGTGTTAACATCTGCAAGTATAAAAGTCAAAGGCAGGGTAATATCTTTTAGTTTTAGGAGAACAATGGTATGGAAAATGATGTATAAAAAATGGAGGTAGAAAATAAGAAATACCCACCATTTTTTTCCAAGGTGGAGACACTGCTGATAAATCTAGGAACAAAATCTGAAATCTTTGCTTTATGTGCTGCAGTAGCAGAAGATACAGAACACGTATGGTTGTCAGATTTATCATAAATGCGATCAGTGGAATCAACATGAGGGTCAATTGCATCTTCAGCCTTCTGAGTTCTTGAAAGTGTTGAGTCTGAAATATTAGAAGACTCGGGGTGCACAGAACAGCTGGAAGAGAGAATGTCGTTATCCTCTTCTTCATTGTCACAAGAAAAAAATGAAATCCCAGGTTCTGGTTTATGGAAGGCGCTTGATGCATTGAAATACTCATCTTGCATTGAAATATTGTCAGAAAAAGGCCCATCTTTCTCTGTGTTTTTGTGATCTACATCATCAACTGAAGAAGCTGATGACTCCATAAGTAAAACATTATCTTCTTGACCTTTATCGTCTGAAACTTCTGGTGGTACAGATGAACTTCTATGCTCAACAGAATTTGAATCTTCAGCTTCTGGTAACTCGAGTTCAGATTCCCAGCCCGAGGCTGAAATATCAGAATAGCACTCTATGTCATCCAAAAATCTACTGTGCAAAATCCCCTCTTTTGGGAAGGCTAGAAGCTCTGCAGCCTTGCGAATAGGAGGTGTTGGGAAAGAATCCATGGCCAGTGTCGTACTGTTACAATCTCCATTGTTTGCATAAGAAGATGTCATGGTCAAAACTCTATCTTCAGAGCCTGAATTTGCAATCACTGGCATCGAATCCCTTGTGATATTCTCGTTATCTCCATTATCTGAGTTATTTGAGATTATACAATCACCATCTTTTTGGAAAGTCAAATCACTTTTTTGGTCATCACAATGATCTGCAGCAGGTGAACTCGTACATTTCCCTGCATGCTCAAGTTCACTTGGCATTAATTTATCATTTTTTCCCAGAGTATCAATAGAACCCTGATCCATACAGAGTTGTTTCTCATCACGACTAACAGGCCTCCCTTTGATGCCCTTCATCGAATTAGAAAATTTCTCCACAACAGCTAGTTTACTAGTCATTGCTTGCTCTTCCAATTTAGCATTGCCCTCCTTCAGTGGAAGTATATCTTGGACCATTCTGGAGTAAAATTGTTTAACACCTAAACCAACAACGTTCACCCGGTTCTCAACATATTTTACTGTTCCCTGCACAGCCAACCAATTTGGATTATGAGAAAAATATTCTACATCGGGAATAAAAACTTTATAGTGACACTCTTCAATTGCTTGGCGAGCACAAGATGCCATTTTTTGAATACAAGATTGTTTATCCAGTCCATGCAAATATAGTATGTCTGGTAGCAAAAGAAAATAGAAAACAATACCCTGCTTATAAAACTGTCAACCTCATTACATACGGACTCGAACCCGAGGCATATGTTCCCAACCCATGCTTTACTGTTGATTTTTGAACCCATAGAAACATATATAATAAGGCCAAATGATCAAGACAACGCCTTGTTATAGTCAAAGACAAACAATTGCAGGTGATTGAACCTGTATGCATTCAGAGAAGATTTCATAAGAAACACAGAAATATGCTATTTCTCAGGAAAAAGCATTATGTGCTCCTTTTGTTATTAACAAGCAATTACCTATGAAAGTGGCACACTGAATTGTTATAATATTCTTGTATGTCACTCATTGATTGGGGTACTAAGAATAGGCTTCAAGAGCACTGCACAGAGACATGAAATTCAGGGTAACATGGATGCATTGAAGAAAGGAAGGCACTAAAACAAATATGATTTCAATCAAGAAAACAAGAAAAGGAAAACAATTTTTGATTAACTTGGACCGAAAGAAAAAATGAAAGCACAGTGAGATCAGTTGGGTCTATATGAAGTTGTTCAAGCGTGTTTCTCCAAGCTTCTTTTTCATAATACTTTTCAGAAAGTTTCAGAAAGCCTAATATTTTTGTTAAAAGTAATAGCCACCATTAAGCTTAAGAATCATACTCTAAGCTTTACATTCTTATCATTCAACATACAAGCAAGCTCATTCCCTCAAGTTTCAACCTTAAAATAGGTCCCATAATTATTAACCTTCATGGACAAAAACAAGACAGCTGAATTGAAACAATAAATTCAAAAGTCTTCGTTAAACATGAAACCAGACCATAACACTAAATTCCGAAAATTAAAGCTGTACACTAGATTTTAATCGCGGTTATTTTACTGATGACAGTTGAGGAGCGGCCAGTCCTAAAGGCAAACGTAAAACCATAAACAACCCCAACAAAAATTCGAGACGGAATTTGACAGAAAGCCTTGTTATATAAAGCTGATTTAAATAAATAAAAAGGAAAATAAAATTCGCAGGAGTTAGAAGAAGAAAATAAAATTCGCAGGAGTTAGAAGAAGAGAATGAGGAAGATGAAGCGGGAAGGAATCTTATAATTGGTTTAGCTCCTTCCTCCCCTTCCCGGGAATCTACCTTGCCAATTGCTTAGTGACGAAGAAAAGAAGACAACAAATACAAATTACCGTGCAGAAATCAATGCCACAAAGTTGGTGTTTCGAGGTGATGATCAATTAACGGGTCTCCGCTTCTCCCTAAACCCTAAAAATTGATCCTTATTTTGGGTTCGGTCCCAAGGAAAACAACGGTGGTGGCACGGGACTAGGCTAAACCAAACCTCCATTTTTTTTTTTTTTAGGTAAAAGGCTAAACCAAACCATAAACAACGAGAATATATGTATTCACGTGCTGTGCCTACACACAATTATAATGTCACACGAGTGGATTCTAAAAAAATTTTAATACACACAAAAAAATTATATATTTGTTTTATTGTGGAAGGATGCCCATCCCATATCCATCTAATGTTAAATAGACCCCACTATTAAATTACTTATTATATATATCACAATAATTTATTTCTAATTTATTGTGATATATATAAATAATTTAATGGAGTAGACACAAAATGAAGTGGATGTATAACATTGTCTTGTAAAAACTTTTTTAAGCATTACAAAGAGTAAAAATGCTCGTAACCATAGACACCAGTTGTAGTAGCCCCTCCAAAGAACAAATCAAAATGAAGTAATTGCCCTCTATTGCTTTGGGGTTAGTTGTCGGACTCGCAAAACCCGCCTCTCATGTCAACTGTTGGTACCATAAATGGTACTATAACATTCTTGCACAAAGAGATAGTAGAGAAAAAGTCTCAAACTGACAATCAAGGTTGTTAAAAAAAATTACTAAAATGCTATCGGACTACATAGCTCTTGGGTGTGTTCTCTTTGTATTTTAATTTTCTATTTTCATTTAAAAATACATTTTGAGTTTTTTATTTTAAAGTTGTTTTGAGAAAATGAAAAAAGCGCTCTGTTTATCATTTAAAAAAAAAACTATTTTTAAAAATGGAAAATAGAAAACCTGATTGGTTCACATGTTTTCCTGAAAAGTGATAAATTATACAAAAAATTGCATGGAGGTCTAAAAAATTTTTTAATTATTCAATTTGGTCAACATCTTTAATCCCCTCCACCTAGTAGTATTTCCACCTTATCGGCCACTAGCTTGAGGCGGTGTTTCACGACCACCAGCAAAACTACTATTGTTGCGAAACCACCCGATCGTAGTGTCAATCACCAAATCTGGTGGCTTGGCGATGTCAAGTTAATTGTTGTCAACAACAGTTATTTTATGGCGGTGCAAGGTCCTATTGCCGTTGGCGGACGGTGGTGCTCCATATTAAAATAAATATAAAAATAAAAGTTAAAATTTAAATGTAATTAATGTAATGTTTGAAATTTTAAAATGCTTTTTACACGTTTTCAACTTTTATGAAGTAGTTTTCGGTTTTCTTTACAAATTTTAAAGATGTTTCCTAAATTGCATTCTGGAAAATATAAAAGATAACGCTTTTTCACTATTTTATAAAACTGAAAACAATCTCAACAGAGCAAGAACACATATGTTTTTGAAAAAAAAAAATTGTAAAAAAGAGTGCTTTGACCTTTGACGGAAAAAGAGAAAAAAAAAACACTGAATTTATAAATTTTGGAAAATAAAAATATTGGATGATAAGTCAAAACAAATTAATAATGAATGTTTTTTGTTCTGTAACAATTTTTCCTTTTTTCCTTAGAAAAAAGTTCCATACGGTTTGACATATGACTAAATAATTCTAAATTACCACTTGCAAATTTAGTGCTTGGGGTAAAGTTGTACCCCCTCCGTCCCATTTTGATAAGTATGTTTATATTTTCACATCAATTAAGAATACATAATAAATATAATTGGAAATGCAAATCTTTCTTATAGATTTTTTCTTAAAAATACCCTCTCAATAAATTGTAATGAAATGTTTCCAATATTATTAGAACCATGTTACAAACATTAATTGCTAAAATGGGAGGTGGATTACAAGCTTAGTTTTTATTATTCCTAGTGTATAACCACGTGCCTTAAATAAGGGTAATTTAGTCAACCCAAAAATAAATTATTATACCTCCTAAGGAAAACTTGCCTATAATTTGAAACACATGGAGTTTGTAATTAAACTATTTTTATCATCATATATATAAAAGGAAAAATTGCATGAACATATGATATCTTTTAAATTTGCATACACGTTTTTCATGTTTTTAATATATAGATGCTTTGCTCCAGCAAGCTGATATCCTATTTCTATTTTTATGAATAGATAGAGTCTAGGTAACAACAATTAAGTTGTCCAAAAAAAACACACACACACACAAAAAACAATTACATTGTTAATTAGAGATCAGATACCAACCCACCCAAAGCTTTTCGCTTTCTAAAAACATCTATATTAGTGTTGTTAAATATAACTATCCACATAAACAATAAAATACATTTTAAAGTGTTGTTAAATGTCACACATGCAAACTTCAATTTAACTATTTAAATGTCACATTACATGTGGTAAAAGATCCACTCAAGTCCAAATATACCCCATTATTTCAAAAATTATCAGTCAAACTCTATTATATTAAATAAAGAATTTAAAAACATTAAATTCTACTACGATGTTAAAATTGTTAAAAGTTATTTTTTTCAATAACTTTTAACACCATCAATATAAGTACTTTTTTTGAATTGTTAGCTAACTTTACTAACAACCTAATTTAACACATTCATAGTAAAGTTTTCACAACCTTAGCCCGACGTCCACATCCTCTGTTAGCAGCACCCCGGTACCCTTTTTGATTTCAATCACTAGCCCGCATGGTTGTAAAGCTGAAACAAGGCACACTCGCCAGAGCAGTATCTAAAGATTCCAAGTTCTAACAAACTATTGAACCCCAAGAATCCGATCCTTTCAAAGTAAGGATTAGACTCCATTCGCTTTTAGTTTCATTCAAATCTCAATAAGAATGGTAAGGCAACCCCATGCAAATTATGAAACTCTAGGATGGGGGAAATTTCTGTTCAAGGAGAAACGTACAACCGGATTTTGCAGATATGAAATGTTTCAACTATAGGAGTTCCAAATCCCTAACCGAGTTCTAACCTACCGCCACTCATTATACCAGAGAGGAGCCAAAATAAAAAGACGAAAGAAACTGACCCAACTACAAATATATCCAGATGCATAGAACTCAGCAAATGACCCCACTAGTTACTACATCCTAGCTCATTAACAGAAGCATGATGCAAGGTGATGGTACTCAAATACACACCTATGTAATCACCAGAAAAGCAAGCATCAAGTGGAAAATATAAGACGAGAAATTTAAGCAGCATACCACCAATTTGACTTGGAATACAGAAGAAAAGGACCCTGAGAAAGCAACCATGTAGCCAAGGAATGATCTAGGAACATGAGATAAGGTGCAATGAACGTTTAAGAGCCCACTCTTAATCTAGTACCATGTCCAAACACTATTGCACGTAATACCCATGTATCATGAGCAATTACTAGACTATAACATAAAAGAAGTTGGACCAGTTTGAAGTTTAATTAGGAAATAAGCCAAGCTGAAAGAAACAACTTTTCAAGATGGCTGGAAAGATGCACAAATGAAAGGGACATCGTGCACAAGGACAACGAAATGCAAACCACAAAAATATCAGTCAATTCCGCCCAAGAAATTCCTTAGTTCACTGATATAGCCCCCAGCGACAAAGGTGATACAATCATTAGATTCAACTCTCAAAACAATACAGGCTCCTCCCAAACAATAAATGCCAAGAAATATGGGCTTCAGGTTATGGTAAGAACAAGCAATAAAACTCGCAAGTTTTCTCAATAATCAATCTCATTCCACGAGGTACAAAATTGTGGCTAATAGGCAACAAATCAGAGTTTTCACCGCTTGCAGAAAGATTTCAATATTTATGTTGAGTATAATTACACTTATCTCATCACTGATTGAATTGAATATCAAACGAACCAGCAAAAATGGTATTGCACCTATTGTAAGATGGCTGTGAAATTGCACTCCAGATTCTCAGGAGAACTCAAAAAGTGTCTAACTGCTATGCCACGCTTGAGAATTATACAAGCACAATCAAGAATTAATTCACAGAAAAGAAAAGTTCATTTGTCAAGGATTGTCCGTGACATTAAAGACGAACAAGCCAATTGTAGATGCTAAGCCATCACAGAGGTACGAATAAGTGGCTTCCAGCGACCAACACATATTGATCACGCTCGAACTGACTACCAGCAACTATAAATATTTAACTCTTTCGGGAACCAGAAGCTTCAACAAGTTATGGTTTCCGTGTGCATGGAAAAATCTCAGGCACCTAAGAGTCACAAATGGATATGAAGTGTGTGATATGTAACTACTGAACTTCTCATCACCCAATATCATTAATTATCAGAGTGCCCACAAGTTTTTTATTCTATCTAATCTTACAGGTGTGTGTTACTATAACTAGAAAGACATGGCTCAACATAAACACAGAAACAAATAGCTGTCATGTCATGATACTTTACCAACAGCACTTCATGCGATAGAATTTCAGACTTGTTCGAGCAAGGAGATGAAAAAAAATTAACTCAAACAAAGAGTATAAGTAGCAACGGCAACCGAACAAACAGAGAAAATTTTAACACAGTACTGTCAAAGCCAGTGCTATGGTATCATCTTCGTACATAAAAACCAGGAACAACGTTGGTTCCTTTGAAAAGAAAACAATAGTCTAGTAGTCCTTTTCTCCTTTTTTGTGTATATTTTCTAGATAAAAAGTCTTAACAAACTTTAACTACCAGCAATAAGAGAGGATGACAACCCAAGGCAAAGATGAAGTGAAGAGGCCAAAGTACACAGCAAATCAAAGCCATCAGGCCAGAGTTTACATTGTCTGCATGAGATCACCAGAACCACTTAAGTTAACTGCGCCAACATGCTGTTACAAAACCTGAATCAAACATCCATTGACAACTCAATACATCATTCCACATGCTACAGACAAACAGAGTTCAGACTTACTAGAAAGAATATAGTACACGAAGACTTGACAACAGTTGAGGTACATTCTTCACCGATCATAAAAAGTAAAATTGCAAAAAAAATTCTAAAGACATGCCAACACGTGTTAGAACCATGCAAAAAGTAACACGTTAACAAGTTTTAGAACCATGCAAAAAATTAACATGTCAACAAGTTTTGGAAGCCCACAAAAAAGTAATAGAACCAGAGTAGAAAAAATATATATTACCATTGTCAACAAGTTTTAGAAACGCACAAAAGTTTTGGAACCACACATTATCTAATCTGTATCCAGAAGTACTGCCATGTAAGCGTGTGCAGGTGCGGCTGTGAGCATGTGAATAGATTTACATGTTTGGACCTGCACACAACTGGAAGGACAAAATGAGTACTACACAAGTCCACAGGATGCTTTCATTAAAACACAATATCACTTCGGTAAACATAATATCACAAAAACCTTATTCCCAAACAAAAGCATTAAAATGCAGGAAAATTATATTACTTCATTCCCATCAATCAAATGAAGCCTCAAAGTAATAATAAATAACAAGAGGTGATCTAACTAGCCAAAAATGAGATCGGAAGATGCCTATGCTAAGAATCATCAACCTGCAAAACATAAAAATAAAAATTGACGATTGCACCTGACATTGAATCAACACTTTAATACATTATATCCTCAGTTTTCAGCGTGAATATGCTAAGGAAAAGCTCCTCATCAAGGGGTTCAACCATAATATGCCAACCATAATTCAGAATTAAGCAGCTCAAGATGTTGTAAATAAAATAACAGTCAAGTACATATGTACTAATTAGCATACCGTCCTATACTAACCCAATAAGCATTCCACAAACTAGCGGATCAAATCAGAGGTGCTTAGCACAAAAGCAGGATTTACTCATTACCATATATTTCCTAATGTTAGGAACTCATAATAGAGGACATCACTGATTCAACACTAGATTAAATCAAGATTAACAGACCGTGTATCTAGGATATGAAAAATCTTGATGGTGACTTAGAGCCATTACACAAATAACATACCGTTTCAACACTTTCCCATCCATTTCAAAGCTTGGTCCTCCTACCACAAAAAATAATACTAGGCCAGTTCTACTTGGCACTTGGTCCCATTAGACACGTGCAAACGTGTGAATCTAGCAAAACCTCTCAACTTTCTTCTAGAGATTCTTGGTTTTTTGACACATAAGGCAGACTAGTTGGGTGTCAATAAGATACTACACTAGTTCTCTAGAAAATGCCAGTAGCAGTTATCAGCAATTATATTTGCCATCTAAAAGGCACGGACGAGTAAAATAATAGCATATTTTAAAGGAAAAGAGTTAGCTCAAACCTTCACTTCGCACTTGACCAAAAAGAGAAGGGACAAAGAAATAGTAATCGGTACATTCATAACCAAAATTTGAATTAAGGCTTTCGATACCTTTGGCAACCAATTATAAGCTATAACATGAGTTTGACTACAGTTGGGTTTAAATTTTGAATTCATGCTCCATGGAACCACAAAAGGTTGACAAGTGTTGCATCATCTATTACACTTGTCAACCTTATGTGGTTCCATGTGACATGAATTCAAAATTTAAACCCGATTATAAGTAGCGGGTAATTGAAATGTGTGGATAAGTAGATATTTAGTTGTGTCCCCCCATAGAATGTGTGGATAAAGATGATTTCTGACAACTTAAATTATAATTTAATTAAATTATAATTTAACTTATCTTGAACATGAATTATCAAAGTTGACATTTTGAATATCAAAACTATGTCTGGAAGAGTGAAAACCAACTAATCCTATCTCAAGCTTTTATGAATATGGTTAACTGCCAAAAAGATTTAATCATGAAAGCTCTTCTAGGCAAAGCCTAACAATGAAAGGGCCACTTTTAATGCATCAGAAACAAAAAATTCATTTCACTTTATTTCTAAAATAATGCTATGTAGCACTAGCGGTGCTTAACACAATCTAGGTGGCATCTAATGTGGCATTAAATGATAAGTGAAATTAAATTAAGATCGGAAGAGCGACTTAATTCAACTTATCATTTAATGCCACCTTGATATGGCGCCACTGCCAAGCTCTAGAGGTGCTAAATAGCATTGCTCTTATTTCTAAAAGTGTTAGCAAGCACAGTGCAAGTACATTATTAAGATCAAAATGCAGGCGGATACAATAAGTTTGTTCTTGCAGGGAAATATAATAGACAGAAGAAAGATGCAACAGCAAATGACCAACATGTTTAATTCAATTTCCTAATAGCACCAACTAATATGGACATTTCAAACTCGCGAACAAAAAGGCACAGAACAACTTCTACAATGTTCCTAACTCCTGAAGTAAGACATAAATAACGCAAAGGAAGCAACAAATCATGAACTACAACAATATCATTGATATCTCCAGATTACTTATGCACATCATATACGTACATGAACCAATATCCAGACCAAGAAATGAACTATAGTTTCAAATCAATAGTTGCAAATTGAACTTCCATAAGATAAGAAACCACAAAAAATGAAGATAAGTGTTGCAAAAATCAGAATAACAAGAAGATCGGATAGAACGGGGAAAAACATACACTGCAAATTAAACTTCCATATCAAACCACATAAAATGAAGTTAATTGCAGCAAAAGTTATAAAAGCATAAAACATTGTTGTAACAGCAAAAACACATTATTTGCTAATAAAAGCCACAGTCACAAAACAGCAACATAGCATCAGTCAGTAACAACTTTCCAGATAATCAATGAATGAAGAAATCAGGGAACGACAGCGAAATTAATTTCAAACAGAGCACATGACCATGGAAGTCCAAGAGTAAAATGCACATCATGCAGAATCCAAAGTCATGTCAGAAAAAGACAGATTAGCATGTTGAAAAGAAACATCCACTTGAGAATAACCGGCCAATGACGATTATATAAATCAAAGATAAATTAGAGGTGACAAAACTACCTTAGTAGTAAGGGTGCATCCCCTGGTACATTCCACCGGGTGGAACTCTAGGTGCTGGTGATGCCCCGACTGGCTGATTATGCTGGCTTTGATACCCAGCAGACGACAAGCTGTACTGTCCACTGCGTGGATAGTCTCCTGAACCAGTCCCCGAAGTGCTTGGTGGCAAACCATACAAGGATGATCCACGACCTGCGCCACTCAATCCACCGCCAACACCACCCAGCCCACCTCCAACTCCACCTTGCCCACCACCCAACCCAACTCCAACTCCACCTGGTCCACCAACAAGCCCACCTCCAACTCCACCTGGTCCACTACCAGCACCCCCCAATCTAGTTCTAACCCCACCATATCCATCACCACCCATCCCACTACCAGCAACACCCAATCCGCTATACCCAGTTGCACCAGTGCCAACAGCATTTGTGCCTCCAGTATACGGCCCGGCAACTGCAGCAGCAGACCCAAATCCACCACCAACTCCCAAATTCATTCCTACAGCTTGGCTTCCAACAGCAGAACCCAAAGGCCCAGGAAATCCGGTATATTGCCCACCAATTCCACCATACTGCCCACCCGGCATTGCCCCATCGGCATTGCCCACCTGTTGAGCTCCCATCGGCCCAACAGCTCCAGTTCCAGGAGGCTTCCCTCTTTTACCATCAATTGCGAGCTTGCAACTTAGCTGATGCCCCTCAATACTTTTTATCGGATCCACAAGGGATGCCCTTGCCGCCTCAGCTGTCTTATAAACAAACAAAGCATACCCCTTGGACTTCCCTGTAGCCTTATCAAATCCCAAAGGACCCTCCTCTATCTCCCCATACATGGAAAAGTGATGCAATAACCATTCAGACGGCATATCATAAGGCACGTTAGCCACATAAATCTTCCTGGCCGAAACATCCACAGGATTATTCCCTCCACCCGTACCACCCACACCCGGGGCACTTCCACCAGACATACCCGCGGATGCAAGCTGTGTAACCGTCATCCGACCATCAATTTTCTTACTGGGCTCCTTCAAAGCTAACATAGCCCCATCAATATGCTTAAAAGTAATAAACCCATAACCCTTAGACTTACCCGTAGCCTTGTCAAGAATAACCACGGCCTCGTCCAACTCTCCATAGCAGGAGAAAAGAGAGCGGAGTTTATCAGTGGTCGTCTCCCATCCCAGTCCGCGGATGAATAGCTTCCGCTGGGTCATGTCCCTATCCGCGATGGACCTGGCGGCGTCGAGGACATCTGGATGGCGAAGAACCGCGTTTTGAACAATTTCCAAGAGCTGCTCATGGGAAAAGGGCTCTATAATTTTCCGGGCATCCTCAAGGGTGAGCTTGTAGGGGATGAAGGCGTCTGTGTCCACCGTTATCACACCGTTATCGTCAATCTTGCGCTTCTTGGTCGGATCCATCGGAAGAGGAACCCTAAGAATCCTGGCAAAATCGGTGAATAGTCAGGGTCACTGATAGAGTGCGAGTAAAGAGCCCGTTAACGAAGATTTACGCAAATCACGATGGAGAATTATTCTCAATTAGTGAGAAGAATGGCCAAAATCGTGACGGAGATAAGGAGCAGCAGGAATTTGCATAAATTTATTGGAAATTGGAAATATAAGGTGTGTTTTTTGTAAATTAATTTATAAATTACTATGTGACATTATTTTATTAGTTGTTTTATGTGAAAAGTAAAATGCTATAGCTTAATTTTTATTTTTTGATATTTTAAAAAAAAAGTGAAATCAATAAAATAATGTCATGTGGTAGAATTGGCAAACACACTGATAATTATCGAACTCTAGGGAGTAATTCTAAATTGTCATTGAAAGGTATTGGAATGGTGGGATAAAGATTTTGGTGTAGGAGGCTCCGGTTGACACTTTTTTTCTATGGAGACATACATGGAACATCAATTAAAAATATATAAGCCATGAAACCACACGTAGTCATAGTTTTATTCGTATAATTGTTTTCTTATTGATAATTGAGTTTTATTATAGAGCTCTATATGTCTCTAAGGAAAAAGAATCAAATTCGAACTACACACATCTCACTCTCTTATCCCCTTCGTGATTAAAAAAGGGAAAAGATAATTGAACTTTTATTTTTTCACTTAATAAAAGATAATCGAATTTTGATAGTGTTTGATTGAATTTATTTTTCATGAAAAAAATACTTTGTGTGCTTGACAGAAAAATAGAAATGGAATTTAGAATTTTACAGTTGACTCCTTTTAAATAGATTTTGACACATTTTTTATGGAAAATAATTCTAACCTCCTCATAAAATATTTTTACATAAAAGTAGGAAAATATTTTCATTTTCTATCTTTTCATATCATATATATATATATATATATATATACGGACACTCATTATAATTTAGTATGTCCATTAACAAGATCCAAGATGTCATATCACTTATATAAAATGATGCAATAAAAGATCTCTCGTCAATAAAATAAGTTATTCTACCACCCTCTTTTCACCGGCAACAATCAACATATAAGTGTTTGATTCTCATTATTACTTTCAAATAATGATAAGGTAGAATGAATTATAGGACTTAATTCGTGTAATAAAATTTATTTATATTTATATTTGTGGGACTTAATGCTGTTAAAAAAATGAGTAAAATTTTGGACTGAAACGAAATATCCATGTAGAAATTTGAAATATGAAAAACTAATGGCATGCTAGTTGGAATGTGATACTTGAATAAAAAAGAAAAGTTTATTCTTATCTTAGGGTCAGCCTTTTCAAAAGCTAACATTTTTCAGGCTGGTAGAGTATAATATATCACATTTCACTAATATTTTTACTTTATATAAACAAGTAGAATATCGATCTACCAAGAATTTTCTCCTGCACCAAGGGGTGTAGGATGAGAAATATTATAACGGTCGGATGGTTATATTGTGGAACCATACGTCATTATGATGGTTCAATAACAGAAGTATTTGATGGTTAATATAGGAAAGCGTTTATAAGATTTTTTTTCACAAGATAGAGTAAATTCAATATCTTACTTTTATATTAATTTTCTCCAATCGCTGGAACCATATCTCATCAATAATTTAGGATGGTTCAAAAATGTAAGTGTTCGATGGTTATATAACATTTCTAGGTGTAGGATGACTAAACTCCTGGCTGTGTGTTAGTACATAAGTGATCTACTTTTTTTGAAGGGACACATCTTTTAAATCAATCACCCGTGAACAGTTCACACACCACAGGTGTAGGAGAGAGATTTTGAAGATATAACACCTCTTTTAACTAGCGTTACTTATTAGATGGGAAATGTATCTCTACTTTAGTTAGCATTTTTTTTTTTAGAAGTACAACTATAAACTGCTTTGTAGTAATATAAATAGGGGTTGGCACCAGCTCGTGCAGTTTTGGTTCCACCGGTCAAAATCGGCCTAGCGAAAGGTGAACCGAAACTGAATAGGCAAACCAGTTCGGTCCCGGTTTATCAGTTAAACCGGCAAAAAACTCGGTTTTGGTTGAAAATTGACGAGTTCACGCCAACCGGTCGATTTTTTTATTTTTATTTAAAAAAATTGACCAAACCGACTCAGTTCGGCCGATTTGCTAGTCCAGGTCAGTTTAACCTGTTTAAATGCACACCCCTAAATATAAGTGACACAAATAAATTAATTAACAATACAATGGGACTACAAAATACAGTTAAATCTAGAAAAACCCCACATTATTAATTATATATATTATATAATATGTATTTGGCTGTTTTATATAACTTAATAATTTTTAACGATAAAATAATAATTTTGGTTGTTTTGAAAAAATTTTGTGGTTTGGAATTTGGCAGAGCCTCGCCCTCCACTATGAACCTCTGCACCCTCACCTCTCTCTCTCTCTCTCTCTCTCTCTCTCTCTCTCGGGACTGGGCATAAAATGAACAGCAAACAATTTAGTGTGTAGGAAGAAAGGGGAGATAATCAGCTGAAGATATCAATTCTGTTGTATTGATTGTTACAAGGTAATTTTTCCTGTTCCCTTCTTTATCACCAAACAATTTGCAGCCTTGCAGTAGATTTCATGTCTATCTATGCACTTGACGATTCCAGGGAAGAAAGGAGCTAATCCAATTATAAGATTTTGTGCAGCTTCATCTTTATCACCATTCTCTTCTTCTAGCTCTCAGGAATTTGATTTCTATTTTTCTTTTCTGTTTTTTTCTTTTCCTAATGACAATCTTCCTTATGCACGAGGATTTTCTGTCAATATCCGTCTTGACTTTTTTGCCTTTAGATAGATAACTCTTTTGCATGTAAAGAGTCTATTGGAGCCACTGTAATATCAGATTGTTTACTACTTGACTTTATTGGTAATTGAGGAACTAATTTTAGAGAAGATTAATACAAATGTAGACAATGGCTGAATGGCTTTTGCTGACTGAACACTGATGCTGACAATGGGTTTTCTTGCCAGCTAGCTCTCTGCTCCTCAACTTCTATGAATTCCATTTGTCGGTCCACTCTGCTGCCTTGTTCTCCTCGTGTGACTGAATTTGCAAGTATTAAGCCAACCACAGTATATTCAGTTTTTGGCACATTCTCTTTGAAGAGCATATCTTCCTTTGTTGACCCCGGACTTGCCATTTTTTTAAAGGGGCCATGTTCCTGTAAAGCAATACCTAAAGATGTTTACCAGGGAAGGACACCTCATCTTGTGGAATCTTGCGGGAAGCAAGCCGTAGCAGTTTTCACCCGAAGAAAATTTTAACTGATGAAACTCCAGTTGGTAGTCATGCCGATTCAGTAGAAATGTCTGGCTGTGAGGATGATAAAGAAATCCAGAGAAGAAGGAAAATTTGTCGGGCAAACAAAGGAAAAGTACCATGGAACAAAGGAAGGAAACACAGCAAAGGTATCTCTTTCTGCAGTCTACTCTTATAACACAGTAGTCTTACTTGGCTAAGCACACTTTATTTATACATGTAGAGACTCGTGAGAAAATCAAACAGAGAACAAAGGAAGCCTTGAAAGACCCCAAGGTAAAGTCATGAAAGAATCAGATAACTGAAGTACATATTGTCACTTCATGGATTTACAAGTTTAGTTTAAAAATCAGATTTCTTTTTAATTGTTTCCTCCTCTTTGTTTCCCTGTAAAGCTATTCTTGGTCATAGATGATAACTCGTTGGACTGGTTGGATTACCCTTTAGTCTTATTCGTGTGGATAAATGGAAGCCACGAGTGACCACATTTTAGGAAACATAGAAGAAGCCACTTTGTCATTCTTTTCATATCTTTTTGCAGCAAAAAGTTACACAACTACATTGGCATTTACGTCATTGTCTTCTTGCCTCTTTCAAATCTTTACAGGTCAGAAAGAAGATGTCTGAATGCCCTCGTGCCCTTCGGTATTCTTAGTTTCTACTATTCTACTGTTGATCATGAAAGAAACTCACATCTCAAAGTGATATCATTTTTCTCCTTTAGGCTCAACGTGATATTCTGTCTCTATGAGCTATGAATCTGAAGCAAATATAACCTCACCTGAACATCCATTAACTTAGGTAGGTAGATATGTCCTGTATAAGGTGATCATATTGAAAGACCCAGTCTACTATCTATATTACAGGTTTAGAGACTTTTAAATGGTTGCCACTCATCAAAAAAGGAAACACTTCTCCTGCCACATGTAACACAACTTATCAGAGTGACTCCTATTCTAGCATTTAGTTCATCTCTCCTCGTGACCATGGCATACCTTCATGGAGCTGATTATGTGATCATATGTCTTTTATTTGATGTACGGAGACATAAATTTGTTACAATAAATCCTTGCCTCACCAAACAGAGCCAAATGCAACCTGTAAAACCAAGTTTTAAGCTTAATGATGGCAATAAAGGTGGACTTTTTCTTGCAGCGACCAAACAAAAGCAAGAATACGCTCATCACTTAAAAAGCTATGGGGGAAACGGTTACAACAGAAAAGGTCAAGAGTGAAATTTTTGCAATCTTGGTTTGAAAGTATTGCAAATGCTGCTAAGATTGGTGGAATTGAACAACAAGAACTGGAGTGGGATAGCTATGACAAGATTAAAGAAGAAATTTCCCTCCAGCAGATTCACCAGGCTGCAGAAAAAGTGAAGGCAAAAGAAATGGCCCACATTCGAGCACAAAAAGCAGCAAAAGCAAAAGCAGAAAAGACAGCAAAGCTTGCTCAGAAGAAAAAACAGCAGGCTGAGAATGCAAAACTTAGAGTAGAATCAAATAGGAGGGAAAGAAAATCGAAGGAAGAGAAAGAACAATTGGCTATTTCCAATGAACTGAAACTAAAGGAGAGACTGGTCAAGGTAAACCCAATTAAAGTTTCACATGTAACTGTTATGGTACTCTTGACACAAAAATAAATCTCTGTTGTTATTAATGCTTCAAATTTCCTTTTTATATAGATTTGAAATTTGTCTTTTATTATTTTTTTTTTTGGGGGGGGGGGGGGGGGGGCGCTAGAGG
>CAVNYN010203761.1:0-42469 GCA_963692815.1 Nyctanthes arbor-tristis | reverse complement strand
CCCCCCCCCCCCCCCCCCCCCCCCCCCCCCCCCCCCCCCCCCCCCCCCCCCCCCCCCCCCCCCCCCCCCCCCCCCCCCCCCCCCCCCCCCCCCCCCCCCCCGCTAGAGGAGAAGACAAAATGGCTTAAATTTCATACTGTTTAGTAGAGGTGGCATTTAAAACAATGGGAACAATCTAGTCTTTGCATGTTGAAAAGATGATGTGTTTTTTTGAATGTGAAATAATGAATAAGGGTTACTCGTTAGTCATTTTATAGAGGGTAGATGACAAGCGAATATCAGTCAGCCAGTTGTGGAACATTTTTTATTTTGTTGGCAGTTTGCTTGTTTTTAATCCTCATGTTGCTTTTTCGAGGCATATAGTGCCAGTTACGTAGCAAGGTCGCTTTTCTTCTTGTATGGTGTCATACCCCCCCCCCCGGGCGGCGGGCGCCGGGTGGTGGGGGTGGGGGGCTCTTCATCACTGACGCTGAATGATGATATTGTTTTTGCTGTTAACAGAGTGAATGATGATAATGTCATTTCTTGCTGTTTTCAGATTCACAGGAAGAAATCTGCAATTAGTCAAGTAAGCAGCCAATATGGCCGACCTTGGGAGAAATTTGACATGGATTCTGTGAAGAAAGAAAAATTACAGAAGGGAATTTCACTGGCAGATCAGATACGATTTGCTAAGAATAGAAGAGCAGAATATGCAGCTCAAGAATCTCTTGATACTTTGCCTTCTAGTTCGCAGCTCAGTGGAAAGACATCAAACAAGAGCTAATGCATGGCCGACGGAAATTAGACGCGTATGAAATTGTGCCATAATGGAACCTACATCATTTGTTCAATCTCATATCTTGCTTGTGAAATGTTGGAGCATTACAGATGACAAGACCATTAAAGCTCTCATGCGGACTACCATGGATTTTTGTTTGAATCTCAAATCCTTCTCGATATTGAGCTCTTAACACTATCATGAGGTTGGAAACGTTGGTTCACATTATTAAAACTTGCCTACATCGTTAGTACCAGTACTAAGCTTTTCAAATTGTTCTGACAATTTCTTGAACTATCTTATTTGTCTTTGCCCCGCGAACTGGATGGGACTTACCTATTTTGACATGCTGACCTCAAATAGAAGATAATACTCGGATGAAAGGGTTTTATATTGTTTTCAGTCCAAAGGTCTATTTCAACCGAAGAAAAATTTTCAAAAACCTCCCGAATGCGATGGGAGGTTTTGTTATATAATCTTCGGAGTTGTGGAAAGGGACTCTTCAACCGAAATCTATTGTCATTTGGATGTTCTTATTGTTGATTCCTCCAACATTTTTGTAGCAACTCTTTCGTTCATTTTGATATGCTCTTTTAAAGTGCTTAAGCCGATCAATAAGTAGTCCGTTGTGAGCTAAGAAGCCTCATAGTATGACTCGTAGAGGTAGTCAGCTGTCCTAATTCTCTTTGAATTGCTCTATTGCTTAAGGCTTGGTGTCTGTGGGTGAGCCGATGGGTCAGGTACCAGTAATGACTATAGCAAGGGGGAGCAAAAAACAATTCAGAGGAAACAATACGTAAGAGATTTCATCAAACCGGGAACAGGGGAAGCGTCAGATTTATTGGCGCAAGAGCTCTTGATCAGTGAGCTATTACTTTAACGAGCAACACATAATGGGGGTGGCCCACATGCAATGGCCCCACCGGCTCATTTTAAGCAATGAGCAGAGTGTTTTTATGATTGCATGCAAAATCAAAGGACAAACTTTGAGTGGCTATAAGGAGGTAGAAAATGAGTATTCAAGAAGCATGACTACGTTCTGAAGACTAAAAATTCATCATCCAAAGATAACGGATTACAAGCATCCCAGGAGGGGATTAAGGAGGGAAAGAAAATAAAGAAATCTATGCAGCAGTTTACTTCGGACTAAGAAGGCCCAAATGCGTTCAGGCAATGTTGAACTTTTGCAACGATCACTGTCCAAAGATACTTCATTCCAGGAGTAATACGTCTCACAAACTACTTCTATACACTTCTCAGATGGTAGTCACAAACTATACCAGTTGATGCTATTTATGTACGTCAAGGTAGATCCTTTCCCAGTACTTCAGTTTTAATCACAGCTTCTTCAACATGTGCCCTCGGTAGCTAAATGTGGCCCCCCTTAAATGCAACAACCACTCACTGATGATAAGCAGAGTTTTCCAAGCAGAAAAGGACCTACTAAATATTAGAACTATAGCGCAGAGGATAGTGCCGCTGCAACATCCTTTGCATCCATCTCCTACGCGGTTCAGGGGGCAAACAAATAAGGCACTCTCTCTCTCCTTCATCCTGCAAAATCTCAAAAGCATCTAAGTACATATCACTTGACTGTGGAATATCCTCCATTTCATTCAAACACTTGACTACAGAAGCTATAGAGTAATCTGGAGCAGAAACATTGGCTGGCATAAGGGATCCCATTGGGATCCTGACATTTGTAAGCTCAGCAAGATTAGCCACACAAGTCCTTAGTTCATTCATCCACGCCTCTCCCTTAGGTTGAGACTTGAATGCCGATTGCTGGGGAAGCTTTCCACGTGAAGGTGTCAGTTTCTGAATTCCATTGTCATCTTGTATTTCTTTAATTACCTGATGCTCAAGATCGGATAACCCCTCCGGCAGCAAGTCAACCTCAACACTGACTGGGTGTGGCAAGGGTAAGTGACTAGGCACTACATTATATTTCCAAGGGAGAGAAGAACCATTCGCTCTCGTATGACTCGATGTTGATGGTGACTTGTCCTTCTTATCTTGCTTAAAAACAGGACAAATCCCTTCAGTTATGTGGCGGAGTAAATGAGTTGTCCCACTTCTGCTTGAACAAGTAAATAGCTTTTGACAGTGGTTGCATTGACATTTATCACATGTTCCATCTTCCTTTATCAGCTTCGTAAAATGTTCCCAAACTATAGACCGTAACTTCCCTTCTCTTTTGCGTTTCTCACCAGTGCTTGCTTCCAATTGATAGTTGTTCTCCACATCAATTTCCTTAAGATCGGAAGAGCCATCTAATGAAAAACAAAAATGCAGTCAATTTCTACGTTAGAATGAATACATGAAAC
Organism: Nyctanthes arbor-tristis; assembly: GCA_963692815.1. Taxonomy (NCBI): domain Eukaryota; kingdom Viridiplantae; phylum Streptophyta; class Magnoliopsida; order Lamiales; family Oleaceae; genus Nyctanthes; species Nyctanthes arbor-tristis. The sequence continues at coordinate 39,382 of CAVNYN010203761.1, read as the reverse complement.
CTCTAGTTCCAAACGCATTTCAAGTGAACCATTAATCAAGAACGAACAACAGAGAAAGGTTTTCGTTAAATTTTAACCCTCAACAGCTTTTCAACAATGGTTAACTTTAAGGAAGAGATAGAGAAAGCATTTTGCTTCTTGGAGTTGAAACTTATGTTTTAAGGGAATTCTCTTATCTACTCCACTATTAACTGTCACTTTTCACTGCTGATCATCTCCGAGCATGACTATTACTTGCCTAGTAAGTAGTAACACAATCTTTCTGTCAGTTGTCTATTACCCACATCAATCTCCAAATTTCATTATACTTCAAGTAATCATATGATGATAGAAACCAAAAGGGCATAGAATCCAATTTAAAATTTATCAAGCTTATTTCTAAAGATCATTTCACTCATCTTCTGATGCTGAATATTAAAAACAATTGATCAGTATCTCATCATTCCATGGATATACAAAGAAAAACAAAAATAAGACAATTTACCTAACTAAAACACATCAATAAACAGCTTTCTCATTGATTTTTTTCCTACTCTTTCAATAATTTCGAAGAGAAAGTAATGAACCCAGATATAACTTCAGAAAACTAAATTCGATTCAAGTAAAGGGAGAGTGTATTTGCCTTTCTGCGATCAGTAAGCAGCCAATGGGGGCGAAACTGGAAAATGCTTCACGAATGCAAATCAATCGATCACAGAAAAACCCTAGTAGAAAGAGCTCAAATCTTGCGGGTATGCAAACAGGCCGGGCCCAAATGGGCCGAATCTGGGTTTCCTGAAAGGTCATCATGGGCCTGATGAATACTTCGGGCTCGATATTTCCGCCATAACCAGCCCGGCTCGACCCAATATACTTCCTCCTCTGCCTTCTTCCGTTTCACCTTCCAAGTTCGTCTCCAATGACTCTGAACTTGGCAGTCAATTTTTCTGATTTAGAGCTGTTAGAAATTTTTGGTAAAATTTGACATTGGCCACTCAAAATTATGAAGCGGAAATTGTCATATTTTGGATTCGGATTGTTTTATAATTAGTGGGTTGATGATCGTGTTTTAATTAATTTTTCTAAACTAATTTCGGTTGAATGGGAGAGGTCAACCGCTTAACTTGTGAAATGTTGGAATTGGAATATTCTAGAAAAATTCTAGAATATTTTTGATTGAAAAGTCGTGTTCTTTTCGAAATGGCATTTGGACTTATCATTTTCTAATGGTTATGCCATCTCTTCTAAGTATAATTACAATAGTTGCGTGATCGCGTCACTTCAAGTCGTGACTTTCCAACATCTATATATAGGTTTCTCCATTAGCTTATTTCATACACATTTGATTTATATACGTTCATGCATAATCACTTCTTATATCATTTTCATATATGTTTATATCCGAGTCCATTTGAAGGGTCGAAACACAAGAGGGTTCACAAGTCTACGTAATTTAGAGTGCTCCTATTACAGCACGTGGTCATTATATCTTGGAAGATGAATGTTGGAAAACCGTTAGCACCTGTACATGTATTATCATCTTAAGGAAGAGTCAAACTCTTGCCTCGACCACCTTCATTTTCATGCATTTATTCTATTTTTTCATTTTATTTTGGTAAGTCAGAAATTGTGTAGGGGTTTTACGCACGGGAAAGGTATGACTCCTACGAATACAATTTGCATCTATTTTGAATTTTCCCCAACAAGAGCATCCACATTGGATAAGCTAAATGGGTATATACGTTAGGTGAAAATTAAAACTACTTGGATAACACGTTAAAAGGCTTTTTAAATTTAACAAACAACTTAAAATGTTAAATTTAACTAACAACTTAAAATGTGATGTAGCAGTTATATTTATGGTTGACCAATAACTTAAAAAAAAAAAAAAAAAAAAAAAGAATCCGCTTGGATCATATGTTGTTCCATGTTGACATGGAGCCAATGAAAGCACAACACCTGGACGAGGATGGATTCGACCTAAAGCTTATTCCAAGACTAGCCTATCTTTAGCTTATTTCGGGACCAACCAATCTGGTGCTTATTCCAAGACTAGCCGATTTGGAGCGTGGCCGGAGCAAATGATACTGGCTTGATCTGCTCATTCACGAATACAATTACAAGCGGTCATGGACAATTAACGATTTAGTTAGTTATCAAAACACTGTGTACTAGGTAGTTGAACTAAATTGTACTTTAAACTCAATTTGTAATAATTTTAGGACCAGAAGGGGAACTCAAACATTTAGAGGCTTGTCTTTGCCTTCCATTGTAAAAGGTCCATAAGGCCTCACTCAAATCTATAAATAGAGCATAAGGGTCGCCAAGCAGGGGGGATCTAACTTTTCGCAAAATATAGCATTCTAGAGGAAGAATGTATACAATTTCCAAGCTGAGTTTTAGGTCCGTCGACATGACTTTCAGCTCCTATCTAATCAGATCTTAATTTCAGTTCCTTTCATTGCTCACTATCACTAAATCACCGACTTGTCTTGCTAACTCGGAAGCGCGTACATCCTGACATAAACAATTGGAGCTAGAAGAAGGGTGTTGTTTTGATAAGTTAGGCCTTATTACCAGCACTCACACTCATTCCCACCATCTTAACTCCTATTAGTGATGGCAAAGAACGTATTAGCTCTCAATCAGAATGGAACCTTTTTCCTCCAGCTTTTTCTTTTGCAATTCAACCTTTTTAATAGCTTTATATTCCTTTATTCTTTTTTGTCCTTACTCTTAGAGTTACTAGCCAAATGAACACTTTCAGTCTTATATTACTTCAACCTTTCTTCCCATTGCACACAATGTGAAATCAACCTTTATTCCTATTGCACACAATGTGAAATGGCTCATTTGGAGCCCATTTCTCCTTTAGGTAGTGAGAAATGACCATAAATTGATTGAATTTTGGAAGGGAGTGGTATAAATATTAAATGTACAAGTCATCAAAAAGCTCAAGCTTTAGCGCTTTAAATTTTAAAGCACTATGAGCAGGGGTGGAGCCAGCCATCGATATTGGGTTGTGCCGAAAATATAGATTAATATTAATTTGTATATTAAATTTTTTTTTGCAATTATTTATATGGTCAAAAAATGTATTTTTGTCAAAATGGGTTGTGCCGGGCCATGGGGTGGCCACCCCTTGCCTACACCCCTGACTATAAGACATCTCCTTTATGTAAATTCTTTATGTTTCCTTTGCCTTTATACTTCATTGAAATCAAGCTTTGTAGAAGCATACTTGTTTCTCCTTATGACTTTTTTTTTCCTTTTTTTAATAAAAACGCTTTTCAATTTTGGTAACTTTTTAACCTTATTTATCCCTTTGGATATTGCACCCCTAAGGCTTCTGAAATGCCACGTCTAAGTCGGATAAAAACAACCAAATTAACGTCTAAGTTGGATAAAAACAACCAAATTAACTTTTATGCTCACAAAATATCCATAATCAATAATCAATAAAATTCAAATAATGGTGAACCCCATCAAGGATACCTAACACAATATTAATATCAAGTCGTTGGACAATAATATTAATTGTTAGTGGTATTCTTGTTACAGTTATCAAACAATGATAATAAATCAAATTAAATAATAAGCCCCTCTTTGGATTGACTTATTATTCACATGGAAACTGAATAAGTGTTAATCATTTACCACTGTAGGTGTGCATGAAATTTGGCCATATATTAACCTTCCTTTTGATCGACTAATACCCATATGAATAAACACACACATACACATCTAATATCTTCAATAGACTAATCTTCACAAGAGAAGTCACTTTTGTAACACGTTGCTTCAACTAATCTATCTAGAAATTTAAACTATTGAGTTAAATTGATTCACTAGTCAACTCCTAAATACAAAGGATTTTAATTTCAATTCCCAAATTCTAGGAATTCTTAAATCGAATTTTGTTTCCAAATAACAATCGATTTTTTTTATACAAGCAAAATTAATATCATAAATATAGAGGAAAAAAAAAACTCATAATCACAAAATACAAGAGTGGGATATCAAGCTCCTACAAGAATTGTTTTACTGCCAGGGATGCTGCTTAAATTATAAAACACCCACTTAGTACTTCAGCTCCCGCGGACCGGCGAATTTGGCATTTTGGCAAAAATTGGCAACTACTTAGTGAAATCTGGATATAGAGTAGCTATTGAGGCTAGGGGCAAAATGTTATATTTGAATTAGATGCTAAAATGGTGGTAGATGCAGTCAAGACCAATGATGATGATGATACATCCGAGTATGATAAAAGATTACAAGATGCTACTTAGAAACATGGATTATATTGTCCAATTCACCAGAAGACAAGTTAACATGAAATAGCTAGGAACTCTCATAATTCTGTTACATTTTGTATTTGGAATGAAGCATCCACTTTATTAGATGCTGCACTATCGTATGACTGAGTATTAGTGAAATTTGATTACTAGTGAAATTTGATCACTGTACATCTATCTCTGAACAACAAATATTATGGAATGATATAGCTCACATTCCAGTTCTAATTACTATGCCTACTTGTATGTTTACATCTTTTCCATGTATGAAACTCTTCTTCCAGAAGCAGCTGAATAGGATGAACACATAGGGAGGAAATGATTTTAATGTTGTACAACTGTACAACAAGCAAAGTCTTAAAGATATACGAATCTTAAAGACATTTTATGTTTCATGTTCAATAAAAGTAACCTAAAAAGGAAAAGAAATTGGGCAAACCCACAAATATATATAAATAAGTTGAGAAACTCCAGAGAATCTGAGTCAAAACCATGGAAACAACTGTAGACAAGTGACAGATTTTAGTAGGGAAAATGGCCATGAAGCAAAACACACCAACCCTACATTGTCAAAAATACAGTTACACCTGCATAAAGCTGTTTTCTTGAAACAGAGCCAAATACTTGTTTTAAGTTCTAACCCAACAAAGATCCTCAAGTCAAGCCAAATAAAAATTGATCAAATTGCCATGGATTGATGTACAAGACATTGCCATCAAAATATTCAGAACTTTTTAAATATCACTGAAGAACCAATGGCATTAAAGCAAACCTATATGGAATTCTTATAAGCCCTAAGTTTACCCTGCTTGAAATAGAAAAATAAACAAGATTTATAAGGAAGCTCACTCATTTGAAAATGTTTCCAAAACTCAAAACCGAAAACTAAAACACAAACAAAATGCAACTAATTTTCCCAAAACACCGTTGTTGATTTCTCTTTGCATTCTCGAGCGTGCGTGCGCGCACACACACGGAGAGCGAGAGATGGCAGATGGTGTATTAAGAATTTTTGGGGCAGTTAAGAGTGAAAAACTATGGTTGAGAGGAGACAGTCTGTGAAGATTAGAGGATTTTTAAGAATCTAGAATGCAGACTGACAGAAATACACGAGTCTTTTTGGGCATATAGGGGACACAACCTATCTATGGTCGGTCTTTATGATTGCACGCGAAATCAAAGGACAAATTTCAGAAGCTGTGAGGAGATAGAAAATGAGGATTCAACAAGCATTACTACATTATGAAGATTAGAAATTCATCATCCAAAGATACAAGCATCCTAGGAGGAGATTAAGGAGAAAAGGATAAAAATCTAAACAGCAGTTACTTCAGGCTAAGAAGGCCTAAATGCCTTTTGTCAGGGAAGTTTAGCAACTAATGCTTTCTAAAGACACTTCACTCCAGGAGTAATGCATCTTATAAACTACTTCTATACACCTTCTTAGATGGTAGTCATGAACCATACCAGTTGAAGCAATTTATGAATGCCAAGGTAGAGACTTCCACACTTCTTTTGTTTTAATTACAAGATCTTCAGCATGTACCAACCAGCAGCTAAATGCGGCCCCCTTAAATATGACCACCACTAACTGATGACGAGCAGAGTTTTTGAAGCAGATAAGGACCTACTAAATATTAGACCTATAGCGTAGAGGATAGCGCCGTTGCAACATCCTTTGAATCCATCCCCTGCGCGGTTCCGGGGGCAAGGAAATAAAACATTCTCTTTCTCCTTCATCCTGCAAAATCTCAAATGCGTCTAAGTACATCTCGCTTGACTGTGGGATATCAACCACTTCATTTAAGCACTTGACTGCAGAAGCTATTGAGTAAGCAGGAGCACAAAAAGCGGCTGGCATAAGGGATCCCGTTGGAGTCCTTACATTTGTAAGCTCAGCAAGTTTAGACAGAAAAATCCTTAATTCATTCATCAATTCCTCTCCATTAGTTTGAGACTTCAATGCAGACTTTTGGGGAAGCTTTCCAGGTGAAGGTGTCAGTTTTTGGATTCCATTATCATCTTGCATCTCTTTAATGACCTGATGTTCAATATCAGGTAAACCCTCCTGTAACAGATCACCCTCGACTCCAACAGGGTGTTGTGCGGGTAATTGACTAGGCACTGGACTATACTTGCAAAGGAGAGAAGAATCGTTCGCTCTCTTATGACTCAAAGTTGATGGTGAGTTCTCCTTATCTTGCTTAAAAACAGGACAAGCCCCATTATTTATGTGGCGAAGTAAATGAGTTGTCCCCATTCTAGTTGACCAAGTAAATAGCTTCTCACAGTGGTTGCATTGACATTTATCACATGTTCCATCCTCCTTTATCAGCTTTATGAAATGTTCCCAAACTTTAGACCGTAACTTCCCTTCTATTTTGTGTTTCTCAGCAGTGCTTGCTTCCAATTGATAGTTGGCCTCCACATCAACTTCCTTATCTGCATCTACCATCTAACCAAAAAGAAAAAAGTTAAGAGTCAATTTTGACTTTAAAATGAATACATGAAACCTCTAGGCACAAATGCATTATCATCCAGTGTTTCTTTAATGACCTGACATTCAAGATTAGTTAAACCCTCCGGTAGCAGATCGCCCTTGACTCCAACGGGGTGTTGCATGGGTAATTGACTAGGCACTGTATTATACTTGCAAGGGAAAGAAGAATCATTCATTCTCGTATGACTCAACGTTGCTGGTGACTTCTTCTTATCTTGCTTAAGAACAGGACACGTTCCACTTATGTGGCGGAGTAAATGAGTTGTCCCCGTTCTGGTTGACCACGTAAAAAGCTTTTGACAGTGGCTGCATTGACATTTATCGCATGTTCCATCTTCCTTTATCAGCTTTGTGAAATGTTCCCAAACTTTAGACCGTAACTTCCCTTCTCTTTTGTGTTCCTCGCCAGTGCCTGCTTCTGATTGATAGTTGGCCTTCACATCAATTTCCTTATCTGCATCAGCCATCTAACCAAAAAGGAAAAAATTTACAGTCAATTTTGACTTTAGAATGAATACAGGAAACGTCTAGGTCCAAATGCGTTTTCATCTTGTGCTTCTTTAATGACCTGATTTTCAAGATCAGAAAACCCCTCTTGTAGCAGCTCACACTTGACTCCAACGGGGTGTTGTGCAGGTAATTGACTAGGCACTGGATTATAGTTGCAAGGAAGAGAAGAATCATTCACTCTCATATGACTCGATGTTGCTGGTGACTTCTCCATATCTTGCTTAAAAAAAGGACAAATCCTATTACTTATATGGCGGAGTAAACGAGTCGTCCCCATTCTGGTTGACCAAGTAAATAGCTTTCGACAGTGGTTGCACCGACTTTTATCACATGTTCCGTCCTCCTTTATCAGCTTCGTGAAATGTTCCCAAACTTTAGACCGTAACTTCCCTTCTCGTTTGCGTTTCTCACCATTGCTTGCTTCTGATTTGACCTCCGCATCAATTTCCATATCTGCACCTACCATCTAACCAAAAAGAAAAATTTACAAACTGCCAATTTTGACATTAGAATGAATACATGAAACCTCTTGGTACAATGCAGTTCAAGTGAACCATCAAAAAGAACAAACAACAGAGTGAAGGGTTTTCATTAAAGTTTTAACCCTCAAACAGCTTTTCAATGATTGTCAACCCTAAGGAAGATATAATGCCTTTTTTTTCTTTTTAGAGTAGACATTTATGTGAATGGGCATTCTCTTATCTACTCCAATATCACTTATTATCAGTCGCTTTTAACTACATACTTTCAGATCCCAGCATGTAGTCCAGCAACACAAAACTTTCGGTAAGTTGTCTACTACTCTAAAACATCAATCTGAAATTTAAGCATACTTCAACCAATCATATGACAGAAAGGAAATGCCAAAATGTATAATTTAGGGCATAGAATCCAATCTAACGTTTATTTAGCTTATTTCTAAAGATCATCTCATTCATTTTCCAAGGGCACAGAATCCAATCTAACATTGATAAACAGCTTTTCATTTTTTTTTTTTTTTTTTGTCAAATTTTTCTTACTCTATCAATAATTTCGCAGGAAAAGAAATAACCCATATTATATTTGACGAAAACTAAATTCGATATAAACAAAGAGCAAGCGTGCTTGCCTTTCTGCGATTAGTAGGCAGCCGATGGAGGCGAAACTGGGAAATGCTTCACGAATGCAAATCAGTCGATCACAGAGAAACCCTCCACGAAGGAAATGGCTGAAATTCCGTCTTGGTAAACATTCTTCGACTTCTTGCTGTGAAGCAATTATTATTACTGGTATACCACTGCTTTTTTTTACAGTGACGCAGACCGTAGGTTTTTATTGTTAATCGAAATTAAACAAAGATACAAGACGAGCGAGTTGTAGAAGAGGGATTGGAAAGGAAAAGTGATTTAAAGATGATTGAATTAGCAAGAATAGATAAGAGAAGATGAACATTCGGGGGGGCGGCCCGGGGTGGGGGGGGGGGAACGAGATGTGTTATTTGTACACACACGTATATAATTTTTTGTATACACTATTTTAAATTTACCACACGTTTAAAAGTTGTATTTCAAGAAAGATAGAGTAAAAGATATTTCAGTAAATATAAAGAATGTGTACAATAATTATATATCTTATGTGTATAAATATCACTTTTCATGAGAAGCTTATTATTACGGTAGATTTTCTTATTAACGAGGTGTTAATGTTAGGTGCTCCCATGTGTACGTAATTTTAATTTTAATACCAATTATAATTGAGATTGTTTAATTGATGCCGTTGGAAGGAATAAAAACGTTAAAGCGATTATACCATTTTCAATTTGATTGGAACCGTGCCCATATCAAGCTTGGTTTTTTAAGTTTTTTACTTGTTTTTCATCAGTTGCTTGTAAAAATTCTAATCTTACCGTCTTGGTTAACATTCTTCTACTTTTGTCGAGAATCGAAAGTGATTTTTGTCAAGTTATTGTTGCTACGGAACATTCTTTCAAACGTTTGTTTTAAATCTTGTGCTTAATAATCCTATTAATACAATATATTAACTCAAGCTTTTATGACAGAATAGCTTTCCTCAAATCTTGAAACAGTCCATCATTAATACAAGACAGTTTGTGTTTCATATATTTAATAAAAGTAACATAAAAAGGCCAAAAAAAAAAAAAAAGTTGGGCAAACCTTAATATATAAATAAGTTGAGAAACTCCAGAGAAACCGAGTCAAAAGCATGAAAACAATTGTAGAAAAGTGACATATTTCAGCCGGGAAAATGGCCGTGAAGCAACCAACACCAACCCTACATAGTCAAATATACAGTTCACCTGCATAAAATTATTGAGTTTTCTTGAAGCAGAGCCAAATAATTGTATTAAGTTCCAACCCAACAAAGATCATCAAGTCAAGCTAATGTTAAACCTCCAAAGCTCTACATGCAAATTATCCATTGGATTCTCAACGAACTTGAAGTATACCAAAATATATCAAGAGGTTGGTGTGTTAGCTCATCCTCTTTAATTTACTTCATTTTCTTGCAAACAAACTCCTTTTTTGTTTCTTGTTCTCATTTCTGTGTCTCTGTCTGTCATCAGTGTAACTCCATGGAGTCTCAGATGGAGGGGACGGTTTCCGGTGACACGCCTTCTTATGTTATACAGACTAAAAAGCTTTCATACACTTTCCAGAATCTGTATGATGAGTATAGGCATTTTTTGTTTTGGAAGAGTGTTAAGGTGTCACCAAGGTTTATTATCAAGAATGTGAATTTTGAGGCAAGGCCCGGGGAAATGACAGCAATTGCTGGTCCAAGTGGAGCAGGAAAGACTACACTGTTGGAGATTCTAGCTGGGAAGGTTTCACCAAGAAAGGTTTCTGGTGAGGTTTTGGTTAATGATCATCCTATGCATATTGATAGTTTTCGTAGATTATCAGGTTACATCACTCAAGACGACGCTTTGTTCCCACTCCTTACCGTTGAAGAAATTCTAATGTATAGCGCACTCTTGAGGGTTCCAGGTGGAAAAATAGTGGCTCAACATAGAGTTAAGATGCTGATGAAGGAGCTTGGATTGGAACATATAGCTGGTTCAAGAATAGGTGAGGGATCAAGCCATGGAATTTCTGGCGGGGAAAGGAGGAGATTGTCAATTGGGATGGAACTGGTTCATGACCCTGCTGTTTTGCTCGTCGATGAACCAACTTCAGGCTTGGATTCAGCATCGGCGTTCCATGTTATTTCTCTGCTCAAAGTCTTGACAGTCAATCAAAATAAAACAGTTGTCTTGACCATCCATCAACCTGGATTTCGAATCCTACAGTTGTTTGACAGGCTAGTTCTGCTTTCAAATGGACATATCCTGCACAATGGTTCATTGGGATTACTCGAAGAACGCCTCAAGAAAGCTGGCTATCATATACCTCCGCATATCAACGTGCTTGAATTTGCCATTGACATCACTAGCAGTATAAGCATACGAACTTCAGAAGCTCCAGATGGAAAGCCCATTTTTGAAACTGATGTAGAAAATGAAGGAAGTGACGATAGCAGTGCAATAATTTCGACTATCTCTAACAAGAAAACTATTGTATCTTACTCGAATTCTCACTTTCAGGAGGTTCTAATTCTAGGGGAAAGATTCTGTAAGAATATTTTCAGAACCAAAGAACTCTTTGCAACCAGAGTGCTACAAGCGTTGGTAGTGGGATTCATCCTCGGTACAATATACATGAACGTTACTGATGTAGGAAAGATTGCTTTACAAACCCGACTTGGATTCTTTGCTTTCAGTCTTAGTTTCTTGCTATCGTCCACAACAGAAGGCCTGCCAATTTTCCTGCAAGAGAGAAGAATATTGATGAGGGAGACATCAAGGGGGGCATATAGAGTATCATCTTATGTCATAGCGAACTCCATTGTGTTTCTTCCATTTCTCTTAATGGTTGGTCTACTCTACACCATCCCAGTTTACTGGCTAATCGGCCTTAGGCGCAATGTGGATGCTTTTCTCTATTTTGCCCTGGTGGTTTGGGTAGTTGTCCTGATGTCAAATTCTTTCACAGCATTCTGCAGTGCACTTGTGCCAAACTTCATCATGGGTTCCTCAGTAATTGCAGGGCTAATGGGAGCTTTCTTTCTCTTTTCGGGGTACTTTATAGTCGAGGAGGACATACCCCGCTACTGGAAATTCATGCATTACTTGAGTCTATTCAAGTACCCGTTCGAGAGTCTGGTGATAAACGAATATGGAGGAAATGGAAGCAAGAAGTGTTTAGAGAATTTAGGAGGTCACTGCATCCTATATGGAAATGGCTATTTGAAACTGCAAGGTTTGAAAGAGTCACAGAAATGGAGTAACATGGCTGTGATGTTGGGTTTTGTCCTAGGTTACAGAGTCCTCTGTTTTTTCGTTTTATGGTTCAGATGTTACAGAACCAGACATTAGGTTTTCAACCCCATCCCCCCTTCCAAACAAAAGAAAACATAAAATTCCCAGAAAACGATAGCTCCTTCTAACTGTTGTAGTGGACTGGGAAGATCATTATATTATTATTCTTTTCCTTTTCTTTTCTTTACTGATTGAAACTCACAGGTATATGAAAAATATATTCTTTTCAATGCTTTAACACATTGCTGATGTTGTTGAGAACAAGTCCTCCTACCCCACCCTTCTCAAACTACAAGAGTTCAGCAGATATTGTTATTTCATCTGTAAATTTCATATATATTTATTATTGTATAGAATAAGCAAATTTTGAAATGGTGAGGTATTCATCGAACGGACCAATTACTCGCTGCAGACTTAGGCGAGGAGAAAACTCAGAGCTCGGAGAAACAAGAACGAAGAGAAAAATAACATATACACAATGAAATTGCTAGTATACTTTGTCCAACAAAATGTCTACTTTAAGAACAAGTGTATCACAAAATCCTTTATTCAACAAAGTTTGGTTTGACAATTCTTTTTTTTTTTTTTTTTTCCCTTTTTTTGGGGAATTCCTTCAAGGACTTTAACAATCCATATACAATTTACAACAACTCAGGTACGTAAATGAATGAGGAAGAAAATGCCCTCTTTGGCCACCATCACAAGAATCCCAACTCAATTACTTCGATCATATACTGATGGGAAAGTCATAGTGCCATACATTGTGCTTCTGTTCGGTGAAGATGACTTATCCTGCTTTCCCCAGCCAGGTGACGTCGTATATGATGTATTGTTATTCACAGTCATTAAATCAGAGACTATGCCTGGTCTAGATATCTTCTTCTTGCGCAAGTCCATCTCATTTTTCAGCAATTTCACCACTGTAGACATGGCCGGACGGCTTTTTGCATGTCTTGGGTGCATAAAAGGCCGATCTTCAAATACCGGCATGCCTCGTCAATATCAAAGTCCCCTTCAAGAGCCGTGTCAACCAAATGAACCAGCTCAGATTTCTCATTTAACTTCCATGCCTGGAAAAGAGTTTAAGAAGGCTCATAGATAAAGAAGGAAATACAGGATAAATTTGTATCATCTACTGAAGAGTTTACCTAGGTAGTGACAGCAAACAGCTCGCGAGACACCTCCAATCCGTTTTACTTATTTCAAGTGTGCTGGCCTAGGTGGAAGTTGCCCTAGTTTCCTATGTTGTGCAAGGAAATCTAAGGTGGCAGCCATGCCAAAAACATGACAGAGAAGGGTGACAATATTCTTGTATGCGGTGCCAAGTAGAATACCTCTTATATTGAGAGTGAACCAACATAAATCTACGTGTTCTTTGTTTATCATTTCGTTTTCTGCTCATGAGATTGTAATTAGGTATAATCCCTAACGATGTGCAACAATCTCTTATTTATCTGGTTAACTTGTAACATTGATTCTTTCTGCACAAGCTATATATCTGGTGGTAACCAAACTAAACTAATTCCCTCCAACTAATTCATGGAAGAGAGCTGACATAAATACCCTTTCAAGAATATAACGTTCTTCAGCAGGCAACCGTCTGTTTGTGTTGTTTCTTCTACTAACAATTTCCAAGAGGAGAACACCGAAACTATAAATATTCGCTTTCCGCGTCAACTGGACTTGCATTGCATACTCGGGAGCCAAATAACCTCTACAAATAAAACACAGTTTATTCATTGTACATAATACCAAAACATGATAACACACACTGGATGATACAAGATCACGTTGACGAGAAGAGGAGAACCATAGCAAATATCCATACACATCATGCATCTAATGAGTCTCTCTCGTGGAAGATATATTAGTTTAAAAATTCTGGGCCTACCTGTATGTACACAGAATTCCAAATTATGCAAATTTGGGTGGCATGAAACTCATTTACTTACTAAGAATGCTAACATGGTAAAACTCTCTCAGTTCTGCATTGACATCTCACATATTTTTGCTGAATATAGATGGATTCCATATTTATTTTTGACGTCAAGGTCCATAAGAAATCAATGCGATTACCAAACATAGAAACATAAGAAATGTGAACTTACATGGTGGCTGCTACTCGTGTGCTAATATGACTCAAGTTATCCGGAAAAAGCTTTGCCATACCAAAATCTGAGATTTTTACGTTAAGGTCTTTGTCAAGGAGGATGTTGCTAGCTTTGATATCTCTGTGAATAATAGGAGGTTGAATTTCCTCGTGGAGAAATGCAAGCCCTCGTGCCACCCCTGTGCAAATCTTAGTCCGTGTTTTCCAGCTACACTTAATATTACTGTACCCATCACCTACATAATTTGTTAGCTGTTACAATCAAGAAAAGAAAAATGAGAAAACAAAATAGCACACGCTGAAATACCTAGGGGAGTTTTGAGCAAGACTATTATTCTCTGCATAACCATACACCAAGATTCTATGGTCCTTTTCTGCACAGCACCCATACAAATTCACCAGGTTCTCATGTTCCATGCCTGATATCAAAATTATCTCTGTTAAAAATTCGTGGCTGTCCTGCTTTGACTCATTAGAAAGAACCTTAATAGCAGCCAAAGAACCATCTTTTAGTCTCCCCTAAAAGTCAGGAAAATTTAGCAGGTCTTAACACGAATCACCTGGAGTAAAAAACCAAGCTCCTGTAAATGACGGTCAAGGATTTGAGCAAGAAGCTGCACATTACCTTGTACAGGGAACCAAAGCCGCCTTCTCCAATCTTATTTCTCGGGTTAAAATTTTCTGTTGCCTGTTGTAATTCTTTGTAACTATATAGTTTAACATTTTCGTTGCTCGAATTTTCTGTATTTCTTTCTGAATTTCCATGGGAAGCTTTGATGCAGATATAAGCACCTGCTTTCGTGCATGCTGGAAAAGTATGTTCAGAAGTTAATAAATACTTTAGCTTAGACAATGTGTTTTGAGGATCTATATCAAACTAAATGGACCAAGAAACTAGTATTATTCAGAACAATTATTCCAGCTCCAAAAATCAGCACTTTTTGTAGATTTACCTTTTCTAAATCTTGCAGTTAGCTTTGCTGGGGGAGAAGCTTTGTGTTTGAAACAGACAGGAAAACAAGTCATCCAACCACTCTATTAATATTGAACTAAACCTCAAATTATACGAAATCCCTGCCCTGTCACACTTAATGTAGTTAGGAGCGAGCGTTAGCATATGATTTCACCAAAGTTTGATCTTAGCTTAAAAAGAAGAGGGGCGAGAACAATCGAGATATTTCATTTCACATCAAGGTGATATGATTCTTGATCACTGCATCTGCCAGTTTAACAAGTCTACAATCCATACCATAGCATAGCACTTTATGACCAAGGACAAGACTGACCATTAGAATATCAATGGCTAGAGTTTCATAGCTGCAGTTTTATAAGACCAAGAAAGTGAAAATTGAACATATACAATCTTCAAACTAGAACCATTTTCTCAGTACTTTTTTCTCCTAGATTTCCTCACTCAGAAGAGGAAGCCTCGCAGCAGTGCACAGGAAAACAATTCAACAGTGGATGCAGAAACTTGCAGAAATCATCAACCTATAATTCAACAAGAAAAAAAACTACAAATTCTTGCAGAACAAAAATAGGAAGATGTAAAGAAAGAAACACAACAATTCTTAAGACCGTAGGCACATTCAACTATGCAAAATAGAAAATACCAAACACGACCACAATTCCAATATTGTTGATCCGCCTTGCTAAACATGACATGGGTAAATGTTTGGTGCGCGTGTTTGGCATAGCTTAAATCATAATTTAGGTAGTAGAAATGTGGAGATAAGGAGAAAAAAAAGGCAGTTAATAGCTGCAAATCCCAGGATATTGTAGCGCCCAACCCCAAATTATATAATTTAAGCTATCCTAATCCATTTTGCAGAGCCCCGTAAGTTTAAGTTTTCTTGCAAATCTTTCTCCAGGAGAAGGAGAACATATACAACATAGCCAAGAACTAATCTTCCAGAGTGGAAACGATTTGGTTCATCTCACGTATGGTAGGTTTTAAAACTCTTATACAAATTAACTTAAAAGGATTAATTCCCATGAATCAGAAAAAAAACTAATTAACTTTTCAGTTGGCATAAGAATTACAGACTACAGCAGATGAAGGAAAAAAAAAATCTTTGGCACATAGATAGTAATTCAAGAAAACAAGGCAAGAAACTCACCTGTAAATGGCCTTATTGATGCTGGCATGGAAGAAAATAGGTTGAAGGAAAGGGATCGGAATTTACAGTGATGATGAATTACTCATTGACATACTCTTTCTTTTTCTACTCGCTTAAAACTACACGTTTGGTGCGGTTGGTGTTGTTGGCAAATAAAAATAAGTAAATTTTATTAGTTTTAGGTTTTTTTTTTTTTGGCCCGCAAACAGTAAAAATTTTATTAGTTGATGATGATGTATATTTTTGTTTGACCAGATAATATATATATATATATATATATATATGAATATAAAAGGACTAAGAATATGTCAGAAAAAACACTCAATATATATAACATATAAATATATATTCTTTAAATCTACCTACTTGTAATTTATTTTTTTATCAAACATACTCTTGACATTGACATAGCACTTTTCTCAATTATTTTTCTTTTCATGACTTATTAATTCCATTTCAAATTCTAAATGTACTAACAAATATTAGTATGCTAATGCAAGACAATCATTTGTGTTTTATATTCTTGTATATTAAATCATAAAAGATATATTTATGTATAAGAGAAAAACAAACTATTTATTTGCTAAACTCCTAGAATTTTCTTTTCTTTTCTTTTCTTTTTTTTTTTTTGAGTAAGAATAGTTCAATTATTATAAGTTAAACATTTTCTTTTCGAAAGTCAAGTCAAGATATATTGTTTATTATAGAGGAATTGATTAGCGGTCCCTTGTGTGACGTGAAGGCACTGGCAAACATTTATGAATAGGGTAAATTTTATCAGATGTCTCCAACCTTTGCATTCATTTACACTTTTATCTTGAATATTTAAATTTAGACAAACAAGTCTTTAATTTTGATATTCGTTTACACTTTCATCGAAAATAGTACATTTAATCATTAAAATGTTAATATCTATTAACTATTTAAATAAAATCTTTTTAGTCACATATATAAGATTATAGAAAGTCATACATATAGATAATGATAAAATTAGATTTAATTTCAATTATAATAGGATTTCATTAAGTTGATTGCTAAACAAAACCTAGCATTTTAATAATTAAACTAGTTGTATATCCATGCATTACACGGAATAAAATAATTAGTAAAAAATGTGTGATAATTTGAAGAACTAAATAATCATAATTTTATTGTGTATACACCTGTTACTAATAATTACAATTTTATTGTATACAATTATTTCACTTAGCACAAAGCCAATTAAATGTCATTCATAGAACAGTATTCTTAACTAATAAAAATGAGAATTAATGGGGAATTTTTTAATATAAATTTAATTTCACGTTGACTATGAAAACCAAAAAACCATGGTAAATAGTATATACAAAATTTATATAATTTCAAAACTACCATACACATATATCTTTGTTCAATAAGTATCGGTAAAATCTATATCTATATATATACACACATAAAAGCAGAATAGTTTCCGTTTTACCATTTCCCGCTCATTTTCACTTACTAAATCGGGTTAAGTCATCTGAGCACTTTATCTTGCAATTTTAACCATTAATTTTATTATAGGGTTTTTAATTTTTATTTTATTTTATATTATTTATAGATATATTTGATTTAGCTTATTATTATCACCATATTTTCCTATTTTTAATCCCAATCACCAAATTAGATTTTATTTTATCCAGAAATATCTCTATTTCTTTATCAAGATTTCCATTCCTTCCTTTAATAGAACTCATTCTATCTAAGAAGTTTCTCAAATCTCTCTAACTCTACATTTAAACTTTCCATTCATCATCTTGAGTAGTTTTATTTTCGATTGATTTTCTTAATTTTTGGTTTCAATTTATCTCACACTATCTGATTACTTCCGGATTGGTTCTAGTATGAAAATGTTCAAATATCTCCCAGAAATTTTGTTACAAAACCTCCTACCCATGTGGTGTGCATTGATGCACGCCATGTGGATCCACATGGCGTGCATCAATGCACGCCACATGGGGTAGGTGCTTGAACGTTATCGGGTTCCTGTATTGGCATAGTGTTTAGAAAAGCATACATGTCATCGAACCGAAAAAGCTAACGGTTCAAGGTCATTGCACTGATATTAATTAAATAATTGAAAAAAATTAATTTTTACCTGAAATAATGTAGATAAAGAATATTCGATTTTATAATTTTTTTATCTTTACTGTCTAAAAAATGCTGAAATTTTATTCATTTTTTAAGAGTCATTGAAAATGTGACTTTAGGTATAGAAAGGGAATCTCACATTGGTTATTTAGTGAAACAGATTGAGGATCTTAAACTATTTGAAGAGACTTATGGGTCTTGAACTTTTAAAAAGATCAAAATTTTAATAGATCATTATTTAAAAAAATTTATTGTAAACCGGTGAACCGTATTCGTCTTTATCTCATACCATCAGATTGTTTGGCGATTGGTTCCAATATTTGCAAACATTCTGAACGCTGGATCAGTTATCGAACCGAAAAACCTAACGGCTCAAGGTTATCGGACCGATTTTAATTAAATAATTGAAATAAATTAATTTTCACCTAAAATAATATTGAAAATGAACATTCAATTTTATAATTTTTTTATCTTTACCATTTAGAAAATGCTGAAATCTTATTCCTTTTTAAGAGTTATTGAAAATGTGACTTTAGATATAGAAAGAGAATCCCATATTTGTTATTTAATGAAAAGAATTAAGGATATAAGCCTATATTAAACTACTTAAAGAAAGATTATTCATAATAGGGCCTTAGCCTATAAGTCTTGGCTCCCAAAAAAGTTAAAAATTTTAATGGATCATTATTGAAAAAAGTTTATTATTAATTGATGAATCGTATCTGTATTTATCTCACATTGTTGGATTATCTTTCGGACTGGTTTCAGCATTCTCAAATGTTCAGAAAGCAGACCAATCATCAAATTGAAAAGGCTAACCATTCAACGAAAGGTTAAATCAGGTCGAACCAAGGTCGAACTGGTTTTAATTAAAAACTAAAAAAATAAATGCTAAAATTTATAAAATTGTCAAATAATTAGCAAAACTCAATAAAAGTGCAATTAAGTGACTTTTGAGCATTATAATTGAATTCCCAAATGGATTTGTTATTAAAAAAACATTGAATTTTATTCAATTTTTAAGAGTCATTGAAAATGTGATTTTACGAATAGAAAGGGAATCTCACATTGGTTATTTAGTGAAAAGAATTGAGGATGTAAGCCAATATTAAGGTATTTAGAGAAGGGTTATACATAATAGGGTTTTAGCTTAGAGTCCTTGAGCTTCCAAAAAGTTCAAATTTTTAATGGAACATTATTGAAAAAAGTTTACTTTGAACTGGTAAATCGTATCCGTGTTTATATCGCACCGTCATATTGCTTTTCAGATTGATTCCAGTATTCGCCAATATTTAGAAAACCAGACCGATCATCGAACCGGAAAAGCTAATAGTTCAAGATTTAAAAGGTCGAATAGGGTCGAGTCGAGGTGGAACCGAGTTTAATTAAAAACTTAAAAAATAAATGCTAAAATTTATAAAATTGTCAAATAATTGGCAAAACTCAGTAAAAGTGCAACTAAGTGATTTTTGGGCATTATAATTGAATTCACACATTGACTTATCATTAAAAAAATGTTGAATATTTATTTATTTTTTAAGGGCAATTGAAAATGTGACTTTAACTATAAAAAGGGAATACCACATTGGTTGTTTAGTGTAAAGAATTGAAGACGTATACTTATATTAAACTACTTAGAAAAGGGTTATGCATAACAAAACATTAAATTATGGGCCTTGAGCTTTTAAAAAGTTCAAAATTTTAATTGATCATTATAAAAAAAAAGTTTATTGTGAACCATTGAATTGTATTCGTGTTTATCTCACATCGTTGTATTGCATTCTGAATTGGTTTCAGTATTTGCTAATGTTAAAAAAAAACACCAGTTATTGAACCAAAAAAGCTAATAGTTCAATGTTCAAAAGTCAAACCGAGACGAACCGATTTTAATTAAAAATTTAATAAATAAATGCTAAAATTCATCAAATTGTAAAATAATTCACAAAACTCCGTAATAAAAAAGTGCAATTAAGTGACTGTTAGACATTATAATTAAATTCTCATATGGATTTGTCATTACAAAATTTTGAAATTTTGTTCTTTTTTTAAAAGAATATTGAAAATATAATTTTGGGTATAGAAAGGGAATCTCACATTTGTTATTTAGTAAAAAGAATTGAGAATGTATGTCTATATTAAGCTACTTAGAGAATGATTATGCATAATAAGGCCATTAGCTTGTGGGTCTTGAACTTCCAAAAAGTATAAAATTTTAATGGATCATTTGAAAAAAAAAAGTTTATTTTGAAACGGTAAACTGTATCTGTGTTTATCTCACACCATTAAATTGTTTTCTAGATTTGTTTCAGTATTCGTAAATATTCAGAAAATCAGACCGATCATCGAATCGAAAAAGCTATCAGTTCAAAGTTCAAAAGTTCGAATTCGGTCAAACCATGGTAGAACTGGTTTTAATTCCAAACTTAAAAAAATATATGTTAAAATTTATAAAATTGTCAAATAATCAGCAAAACTCAATGAAAATCCAAGTATGTGACTTTTGGACATTATAATTGAATTTTTACATGGATTTGTCAATAAAAATATTGAGATTATATTTGTTTTTTAAGAACAATTAAAAATGTGACTTTAGACATAGAAATAGAATCCTATATTGATTATTTAGTGAAAATAATTGAGGATGTATGCCTATATTAAGTTACTTGAAAAATAGTTATTTATAATAGGGCCATAACTTATGGGCTTGAACTTCTAAAAAATTTAAAATTTTAATTGATTATTATTAAAAAAGTTTATTGTGAACCGGTAAACCCTATCTGTGTTTATCTCATACCGTTGAATTGCTTTCCGAATTGATTTCAGTATTCGCCAATGTTTAGAAAACGAGACCGATCATCGAACGAAAAAAGCTTACAGTTCAAGGTTTAAAAAGTTGACTCGAGGTCGAACCAGTTTTAATTGAAAACATAAAAAATAAATGCTAAAAATTTTTAAATTGTCAAATAATTAACAAAACTTTATAATAAAAGTGCAATTAAGTGACTTTTGAGCATTATAATTGAATTCCCACATAGATTTGTCATTATAAAAGGTCGAAATTTTATTCCCTTTTTAAGGGATACTGACAATGTGACTTTGAGCATAGAAAGATAATCTCACATTAGTTATTTAGTGAAAAGAATTGAGGATGTATGATATATTAAGTCATTTAGAGAAGGGTTATACATAATAAGGCATTAGTTTATGTGTCTTGAGCTTTTAAAAAGTTTAAAATTTTAACGGATCATAATTGAGAAAAATTTTACCCTCATTTGTCTCACAATGTCGGATTGCTTTCCAAATTGGTTCCAGTATTCGTCAATTCCTGATTTTTCTAATTGAATTGGTCATGATGGTTCACTTCTTTAAACACTAAATAAATTATGTTAATATATTAAAACATTTAGTCTGTAGAAGGTGTATGTTAAGAAAAATTAGATATCATTAATACATATTAGAAAAGTTAAGGAAAAAAGACTAAACGAGGCAATAGATCACACGTGCATTTTGTAAAAAAAGTTGTTGTTCACTCATAGACAATTTTATATAGATATTTCGATGGTTATAAATTGAAAATGTTTGAAAATTATGATTTGTGTTAAAGATGGTCAAACAACAAATTCTACTATAAATTTTGTAATACATGTATTATCCTTCATCATTTATTCAAACTATATTTATTAGATATAACATATTTTTCCTTGCGTTATACACTAGCCTATACAAACTTTAAAAATTCACCCGTACAGCCTAATACAAACTACAAAAATTTTCTTCATTTTTTTTTGTGTAGACAATTTTTTAATATCCATTAATGAAATATATCGTATTATGAGTGACATCTATATTGTTTTTTTATTTTTTGTTTTACACACACATCAACGATCAAATATTACAACTTAAATCTTTTTTATACAATCATGTTTAATCCTCTTGAATTGCTTATATTATTTGGTATTATCATCCCGTACAATACATAGGTGAAATAACGAGTAACTCTAAGAATACATTTGGAGTGTAGATGGTATTCATTTATCAGAATGAATTCTTTACAATATTCATTATCTACCACATATTATTATTGAAAAAATTATTTTTCGTATCTCCTCATATAGTGTCATACATTTTTCAAAGAAATTACTATTCACTAAATACATTCTAAAAAATCTAAAGTACACACCCTCCTATTACAGAAAACCCAAGAGAAGCAATATTACAACAAAGGATAAATTCTGTAATGACCCACAAAATTCACCTCCTTACATTATAACTTTTATTGTTGAATGGAACCATTTTAATGAATGAGTGACTAAAAGAGAAAGGATACATGTAAATTATGTTAATATTTGTATAGACGACTTTATCGTTCACTTTAGAATATTTTAAGTTTCCTTATAGTTAATAATCTTAGATTTTTCAAAATGCTATTATATGGTATTCTATAATAGCGTCGTATAGACACTAAGAACTCCTTATTTTGACTTCATTTGATATTTTAAAGTTAAGCCGAAAAATAAGTCGACAAAAGACGAAATAAAATAAAAGGAAAAAAAATATAATCCATAGATGGTTGCCAAATGGCAACCATATATTGAAACAAGACATTAGCCATGTAGGGAAAATAAGAGAAAACACGGAGGAATTTCATTGGTTTTGGTGGTAGCCCATAAATGGAAGCCATTTGTCACAACACTATGGGAGACTATAATAGCTATAAATTGGCATCTTTCCTCCTATTTTTCCTTGCACCAAACATCTCTCTCTCTCTCTCTCTCGCTCTCACACTCCCACTTCTATGTAGTATTTCTTGATCTCTTGTGTTTTAGCTTATCACCACTTTAGTCCTGTAACTATCAAATACATTCTTTACATGATGAAATTATATATCTCATGCACCAAAATAATATCGAGAGTAAGCTATCTACATATAGGGGAAATAATACATAATTCTAAATGAGTAATAAATCATTTTTGTACACACTTAAATAGAAGTAGAAGAAGGAAAAATTCAAGGCACCGCGTGCTAAAGAACGAGGAAGCAAGGAAAGAATAATTTAACCAAATAAAGAAATCCCAATTAGGGATTCAATGTGAGTGATCTTTACACCCCTTTTTTATGTGTTTTTTGAATATGTTTACATGAAATGTTTGATAAATATCCATGTGTTACATGTTCTTTGATTCATGATGATTCTATATGTAATATGTAAAGAGTTTCTCTTAAACCTCAACTGTTATTTATTATGAAACTGTTCAGGAGAATGATAAGATAAGTTGTGTTCTTATATGCAATAGTTATAATTTCATATTTTGCATAGCAAGTAAAAGCAAGTGCTTTCAAAAGAAAGAAATTACATCAAGATCTTCCCCATCAATTTCAGAAAAGAATTATATTCTGTATATGAAATGTTTGGTGCTAAGGCACTTCTTTTCAAGTTGGGTTGTGGGAGACGAGCAAGGTAGTGTATGATCAAATTTTTAGGATAGTTATGGTTTTGTGAGGCACCTAGGTGATCTGTGATCAAAATCTTGTGATATCTTATAGTACGAATACCAACCGAGCAAGTTATATTGAGTGCTGAGGGTAAAATAGGTCTATGATATAATTCGGGCTCAAACTCACGTTTTTAAAAGAAAACTTGCATGTGCAAATGTCACCCCGGCGCTAATTTTACAATATTTTCGAATATTTTCTATTAATTAACAAATTTCATAGCGGAAGTTTCAATACAAATATTGGAGACGAGACGTTCAAAATGAACAAAATTGGTTTTTGTCATGATAAGGCAAACTAACAAGCTATTAGATTTAAAGAATTACTAAAACTTGGTTTTTCCAATAAAATACAAAAAACACAAGAAGTTGTATTAATAGAGATATTTTATTGATTACCAAAACGAGTAAAATTAATCCTTTCAAGACAAATTATTGGGATGTTAAATTCATAATTGCTTTCGTAGTTGCTTCAAAGACAGGTTGTCATTACATGCACAGCTCTACTCCCGTTCGCGAGCATGCTTCAAACCCCTGACTTGCCTTGTTTTTCAATTATCGTATTTTCAATCATCTACAAAAATTGTAAAAGAGTGGAGTGAGTACGAAATACTCAGTGAGTAACAAAACCCTTTAATTTACCTTTTATTTGAAATATTCATTTTCAAGAAAACTAGTCAATGCACAAAACTTTTCAATGCACAAATGGGCCCTATCACTAGTTAAACTACTATCCGAGGTGCGTGCAAGATTCATATCAATTCAATCATGGACATGTACAATTAAGTGGATCTACATTTGAATCTCGGTTGACCCTTACCGGAATTCCAAACAAATAGCACTATCAATTCAATTCAAACACCATACTAATCTTTCATATCCTGGGATCATTGAATATGTTATAATATGGGAACAATTTAAAGCCAATCAATACAAAATTGGCAAAGCAACTAGTGATTCAAATGCAAAAATCAATCTTCTTTTTAATGCATCAAATCCATGTTTATCTCATAGAAGATTTCAATCAAATACCATGCTTGTTGTATCAAAACATTATAAATGCAAAAAGGGAATCAAAGTAACACTTATTCACCTCTTTTACTTGATTTTTCCAAAGATTCTTTGAGTTGTTGATAAATGCTCCCAAAACCTCTATTTTCCTTTATCAAATTGGTATTTCAAGTTGTATTTATTATATATATGAAGAGAGGTTATTTCCAAGTGCAAAACCAAGTGTTTAGTAGGCTTTCAAGGTTGTTTTCCTCCTTTCACTTTATTTGGACAAATTTATTTTATTTTTGAAACTCTTGATACTCACTAATAAGAAGCAAAGTATGGGAAGAAATAGCCAAGATATGGAAGTGGATAGGAGGGGAGAGATAGGGACGTGGAGAGGGAAATGGTAGGATTGGTTGGGGGTTGATTGTGAATTCTCTGTTCCCTTCCTCCTATTTATAATTGCTGAATCTAACTATTTTTAATAAATTTTTGAATTCCGTTAATTCGTATGTGACAAGTGGCGCGTTGTGGTGCCGTACACTCGGTGGCATGTTGGCAAATTGCTCGAGAAGTCTTTATACTTTGAGTTATCTTATGATTAAATCATAACATTTTGATTCTCGTTACTTGAGCCCTTTCATTTAATAGGGTTTTACAATTAGGTTACCAATTTCAAGAATGCTAACTAATAACCACATTCTTTACCTCTAGGCTCTCTTGAGTCACAATTCTTTGAATTTTTGTGACATTTCAAACGGTTATTTGATCATTGTTGAAATAACATTTACATTATTAATAGCAAACTAATATGGTTATTCAATATAACAATTACATTATTAATAGCAAAATCGCATGGTTAATCTATCATTGTCAATATATTGTCAATAACTACCTTCCAATTTTCATTCGTTGTCAAAATACCTATCATATTGTCGATAATCATCTTCTCATTCTTGGTATTTAATTGAGTAACAATCTTGCAACAATTCAATATTGCCATATTCTAAATCTTGGCTTTTATTTGAGTGACAATTTCATCTCCTTGCAATTTGATATAATCACGTTGTTACATTCTACTTTTAGACGTTCAATTGAGTACTAATCTTGTACTCTTATGATTGAGGTAAGAAATGTGTCTCTTTATTATCAAAATAACTATTATACTACTTTATTTTCTTGTTAAATTTTTGCGGGATGTTACAGTAAAGGTTTCTCACTGAATATTCTATATTCATTGTTTTCCATGTTTTCTAAATTTTAGGTGCTCGAGAGAAACCTGTGTTATGATAATCAAGCTCTTTGAAAGCCTCAAATGGTTGCACGTATGCCTATGTTATCGAGACAGACCTATGGAGAATAACCGGCTTCATCAATGCAAACCGTTGACTTGGTTAATATAAATAATAGATATTAAAAGAACTTTCATAAAACCAAATTGACATACTAACATTTGACATGAACGAGTTAGACAGTGGAAGTACCGATACTTCTGAAAGTATCGATAAAACAGAGCCTATACAGAATTTTGGTTAAATCTTGGATGGACACTTAAACCCTGTTGATATGGACTTATTACAAGCTAGACCCTTCAATTGTGAATGTAAAATGAGTTTAGGTTACAAACTTTGACATGATCTAAAAATGAGAAGTAATGAATATTAAAATAATAACTACACCTAAACTATTAACAAGGAGAAGCAAGTAGTTCTCTATCGGAGCAGTACAAATTCTATATGATTTACCCATAACATTAATTTTTAACCACTTTCTACTCTAAAAATAATTAAAAGAATTTTTTTTCTAAATCATCATCATCAAAATATTATTACTATTGTATCCCCTCAATTTAAATTTTTACCAATATATAGGTTCCCACAAAAAAATAGTAAATATATAGCTACAGGTTTTATGACATGTGGTTTATCATATTGAATTGAATTAAAGTAAAAGTTCTGAAACTGATTTAATTTTACTTCTTTATTATTATTATTATTATTATTATTATTATTACTATTATTATTATGCGATCAATCTCACGGGTAAACACTTAATCGGAATGATAAGGGAGTCACAACAACCTAAGACTTGAAATTTGTCTGTCATGCGTTAGAATTTTGAAGAAATATAAAATCTTTCAAGATAGCATAAAAACTAACATAATAAATATAACAAACGCTAATGGATAACAAATAACATAAGATTGGAGATTAACTTGTAATCTCCAAACTTATATACGTATATATAATATATATCAATATAAGAATGTGTATAAGATTGAAAGCATATATAAGCGGAGAGTAGATATATATATATTTATTTATTTATTTTATTTTTTTAGAAAATATCTCGACTCAAAAATCTAAACTCAATATATCTCTTATATATATAATAATATATATTATTAAGTATATTATATATATGTATATATTATTATTAAAATAAAATAAACAAAAAAAGAGACATATATAAGTAGCATAGTGATTTTGGCGGGAAAATTTGCATATGGCCACTATCATACTTTAATATATATATATATATATATATATATATAAGATATAAGCATTTAGATGAAAGTGCAAATCATACATTCGTTCGAGCAATGCAGGGATGCAAATTCAGCTGAGCAAGACGTTGTCTCAAAGATTGGTTCTTCCCAGAGCTGGATAGTAAAGATAAGTATGAAGTGGAGCGTTTAAGCACAATTACATGGTCCATTTGGCGACAAAGAAACCACAAGCTTTGGAATGGACAACATGATTCACCACAAAGCCGTGAACCGTGGACTCTCTCATCTATTCGAAAGGCAGAAAGCGCGTAGCAACGTGTAAATGGTGAACCCTGTAGTCGTTAGTGAAAAACACTGGCACAAGCCTCCTGCTGGCTTCTACGAATGTAAATGTCAATGCATCTCTTTTTGGAGGGGAAGTGTTGGTATCGACATAGTGATAAGAGGGGATAAAGGGGAATTCATCATGGGGTTAAAGAAGGTGAATGTTTTGGGCTTCTCAAAGCTATGAGATGGATGCAAAGGTCGTGATGATGCTATGCTTAGCAAGGTTGAAGATCATATGGAGTTCTATCTTCTTATCGAAGACTGTAAAGATTTGTTGAACGGAGATCATCATTTCATAATGAAGCATACTCGACGGACTTCAAATGCATGAGTGGCTCAAAGAACACGATCTGATTCATATCCTTTTGTTTTGAATTGTACTCCCATTGTCCTATTTGGCTTGTTTCGATCTTACAAACTGATGTACTTAATGACATGGATTCTAATGAGAATTGATCTTTTTCCCCAAAAAAAATTGATTAAAGTGCAAATAGATGCAACAATTAGAGACCTGTTGGTCCATATTTAAAAGTTGGGAAACAAAGTGTAAATAAATGAAAACATTGAGGACCTGTACTGCAATTTACCCTTGCGAATATCCAATCAATATCTCAATGTGAAAATAACAACTAGCTGTCTTTCGATTAAATATGTCGCAATACCCTCTTTAAAAAAATAAAATAAAGAAAATAAAGAAAAAAAAAAAAGGAAAAGAGGAGAGATTGAAGTTACCAATCAGCAAGATACTCAAAGCAAATCACATGAGAAACCATACAAACTGCCACTCATTATTTATTTATAACACCGTGCGGTAGATTAACATGGAAAACCAGCCGTTATTACAGTAAAATTCACTCTGAACGAGCTACAGTAAACATGTTCTACTGCTTTACAAAAAGCAAGGTCCTAGCCAGCTCCGGTGCTATCTCTTTCCCAAATAGCTTTTCTGTCATTACTATAGAAAACTCCATTGTAGTTCCTGGTCCTCTGCTAGTGATGAGATTGCCGTCAACCACAACTCTGTTTTCTGCTTCGCTTGGATCGGACAATTTGTTGCATAATGCTGGATAAGCAGTGGCCTTCTTACCCTGTAGAGACACTGAGATTCTTGTCAATAGTAACAAGAGTACAACGATATGGCTGAGAAACTTTTCGTTGGAGAGGTAAAAGAATTCTAGTACGAAATCTACTAGAATCATAAGACACAACCTTCAACAAGCCATGGGGCTCAAGGACTAGAGCTGGGGATGCACACAGTGCCCCATAGGGTTTATTTTCTTCCTTCCGTTTCTTCAGTAAATTTACTAGCTTCTCTGACTTGGCAAAGGCTTCGGCACCACCAAATCCGCCCTGCATAAAAGTAGGGCTTGATTATAATTATGTGATGTTTTATTATTATGTTTACAACCACACATTATGATAAAGGGCCATTGCTTACAGGCAAAACAACAAGATCATATGAACGTTTTAAAGCCTCATCTAGCAAAACATCTGCAACTAGTTTGACATTGCGGGAAGCCAGAATCTCTAGTTTATCTGCAACAGATGCCACCACAACGTCAGCTTTTGCTCGTCGCAGTACATCTATCATTATAACAGCTTCCATCTCCTCGGTTCCACTAGCAACTGGAACAAGAATCTGACAAAAGGCAAATAAATAAATAATCATGGAGTGGCAGAAGTTGAAGATTTTACGAGAGAGAGCTTCAGATGAAAGTTCACGAGACCCCAGTAAAAAAAATGAAAATTGACCATCTTATTTTAAGAAGACAAAATGACACATGTTGGTTATAACTGCATAAACAAGTGAATCAGAAGAGAAATGCCAATAGACTAGTAATGACATGCATTTTGAAACCACATTGCAAGTATGAGAAAAGCAGATAACAAAAATAACAAATTCAGGTACCTTTGGACTGTTCTCAAATGTCCACTTGATCGGGTTTAGCTCAGCATATGTATACTCATCTCCATGGTTTGAGCGCATAATCTGATTACAGACACACGTTGGTTGAGACTTCCGCAATGTCCAATATTTAAATACAGCATGAAGAGGGGGTGATCACGTGTGCACAAAGCAGGGAAAGAATAACAGAAGGAAATAGTCACAACCACAAATCCCAAGACCAAGAAATGCACATAGATAAGTTCAGTAACCTCTGCGATTCTACGGATCAAACCGAAAATCCATAGTGTAAAACATACAGATCCACATCCAAGGTGAATGGCCATTTGGCAAATTTCAATGCCTGAGCAAGTGAAGATGATTCTGAACATCGGGGTGGCATGGCACCTTGCGTTATCAGGCACTTAAGCAACTTAGACACATATAATAAATATCATCAAATTTAACTCAATGACACTGCAGTTCTGAGATGCAGTTTGGCAAAAGTTTGCAGCAAAGCCATTCAAATATCTAAAGCAGGCATCTAACTTGATTTAAAAAGTTTAAGTTAATGAGTTACCAATTAAATAATCTTGAAAAATTAGTTCAGAAAAGTATTCACTGGTAAGCCAAAATGTTCCTTATAAACAATTAATCCCTCAGACCATGCACGTGCATTTTGATACAGCTACTAGTTTACTGATGATATTGCATAGGATAAACCCCCTTAGCAGTAGCAGTTGCTGTAGCCTCTAAGTGCATTAACAGAACCCTATACTTTAGACACATGGCTTGCATCACCTCGACCAAAACCATCCTTAGTCAAATCTAGATAAATTAATTCACCTGTGTAATAGTCTTATCTACAATCCAAAATCAACTTTACATCCATTACAACTACTGGACTGGACTTAGGCATATGAATTGCAATATCCTCACTGATCAAGCAATGAATAGTGCAGATCATGAAAATTAAAGGAGACAAAAATACCAATGGTTCTGAGACTTCATTGGCTTTTTCCTTCCCGTAGAGTAGTTCAACCAGGCCAACCGAATACTCCATGGCTGTCCCTGGTCCTCTACTGGTAACTACTTTTCCATCATGCTGAACTCTTGATTCAACAGCAGTTGCAGATGATGATAGCTGCTCCATAAATGATGGGTAACAAGTTGCCTGTTTGAGGATCATCACCAGTTTCAATCATTTGCAGAAAATGAGATCAACAACTATAAAAGTAAAGTACAAGGAGATACTAGTAAACAAACAAATAATGTATCTATTCCTGCTTACTTTCAACCCCTTCAGGAGACCCCATGATCCAAGGGCAACAGCAGGAGCCGCACATATTGCAGCATAGGGCTTGCCATCAGCAGCCTGCTTCTTCACCATGCTTTCCAATATTTTGCAGTCTCTAAGGGTGGCCGCACCAGGCATTCCTCCCTACACGGAAGTTGCCTTTTAGTTACAACAGATCATTCAAAAATGGATTTTATGGTGTAGAGGTGATTTTTCCCGGATAAGTAGATACTGGTAGACACTCTAGCCTGTAACTTGCGTCCCAAAGCATCGACCCATGCCCCTCATCCATCTTGCCTTTTTGTTGCTGTTTTTCCTTTTATTTTGTTTATTTATCTATTTCTAATGTCCTTTTCCTTTTTTAATGATGGGTTGGGAGTACAGTGAGACTTTTAGGGGAAAGTGGAAAAAGAAACAAAAATGGTACTACAGAGAACAAACCATTTCAGAGTTGTTTGGTTAAACCATCCGGCCATCATTGACTCGTCATTGAACACACAAAATTTGCCTACCCATAGCTACTTGATGGAGATGAAATTTATTCACAGTGAGCATTCCATAGCGATTTGCCCCAAAAGGAAATGCAAAATTCAGATTATCCAGAAAGTGAAAGTTTGGAAGGAAAAAAGAAAAAAGCACAGTCCTCAAGCAGGATCTTCAATTTTTCGCCTATACATATTGTTTTGCGGCTTGTACGTTAATTAAAAATATATATATCCTTAGCTCAAAAACACAGCTAATTTAATAAAAATGAACTAGCAAACCTAGTGAACTTAAATTGTGATTTATAATCTTGAAAATCAATTCATCCAAATCAACCAACTAACCAGTGCAGCGAAATAGTTCTCCGGTATAAAAAATTAGCAGAAACATAATAAAAAAACTATCTATCTATCTATTACGGAAACGGAGACGAAAGCATACTGGAAGTGAAATAAGATCATATCCAGTATCAGCGCAATCAGAAATGAGGGCGTCGGCAACGATTTTCACTCCGTGACAAGCATCAACGCACAGCTGCTTCTCCACCGAGGCTACAGTGACATCTGCGCCGGCTCTCCGCAACACATCGATAGTAACCACAGCCTCCAAGGGCTCCGTTCCATTTGCAACCGGCACCAAAACCTAAAGGCAACAACAATAGCAGCCAGAAAATCAGATCAGACCATTGAACTAGCAGTAGTTCGTTTATACACTGATAGAATACCAATACCTTCTTAGCAGCGGAAGCCATTACTGAAAACGAGAAGCGCTTGATTCTACTGCGAGAAATGGAGAGTGTATGTGAGAGCGAAGAACGTTGTCGCTTGGAGAGAGAGACAGTGGAAATTGGGGTGAGGTGTCGCAAATGGAGTGCTGCCATATTTATATAGTGGGTGTAAAGATGGTTCGAGACTTCGAGTTCTTTAGAGACCTGTTGGATTATGTTGAGACGCTCGAGCCATTTGTAAAGTTTTTGCTTGGTGAAGATGAGCCTAATGTGTTCCATTTTTCATTTTATTTTTATAGTATTATTTTTTGAATCACTATTCACTAACGAGTTCGATTCACTATAGAATAGTTTTAACAAAATCTTTTATAAAATAATAAAGATGGTAAATTTATCATTTTATCTTAAAATGATTTTTCCCATGACATAATAGTAAAATCACCATTTTTTGTTTTTTAAAAAAAAAATTATAAAGATTCCCCTACAAATAGCATTTTTCAATGATTTGTTTACATTTTTTTTAATGAAATGTGAAATTTATTCACTAGCCAAAGCATTTATTTATATCATACAAAAGTAAGGCCTTGAGAAAATGGTCCCTCCTCCTAAAACAAAGATTCATCATAAGAAATGGATTTTCTAGCTAGTTCATGTGTTAAGAAATTCACTCGGCGTTTCATTTTCATCCAAATAAGCGCAAAAACCTCCATTGACATAAATGATGTCTTTACTCTCCTTGATAATACTACCGATGTCTAAGAGATCCATTCTTTCTAAGTTTATAGGCTAAATCTTTGCATCTGCCTCAAAGATGACTCACCACAATTTCATCGACTTTGCCCACACAATTTTCAAATTTTTAAGACACCGAAATTTGTTTATTTTTATTTTTTGAAAATATTTACAACGTGTTGGTAAATAAATTTTATTTAAAATAAAATTTAGTCGACTTAACTAATTAATTAATTAATCACATTTTACAAGGATAGTCTTAGACATAAATTTTCCCACTCATTTTTGGTACCATAATTTTACATTTTTACTAAATTTTCATCGGTACGTTACATGGAAATATATCAAATCAAATTATATATAACACTAGTATCAAATCAAATTATATATAACATTAGTATGAAATGTTAATTAATGTATGATTAACTATATTAAACTGCAATATTTTAATTATCTTGTTGTTAACCAATTGTTATTAGGGTAATTTTCACTCTATGTCCCCAACCTTTCATTTATTATTGTATTATGTTTCCAACGTTACTTTTCGTCTCAAAAAAACCCACAGCTACCCGATCATATTAAGACGAAGAATACTCGATTAAACGGGTAATTAGGTCAGGAATGATATAAAGAAAATCGATCCGACTTAACCATGGTCTAGGAAGGTTTTGATAATAATTTTTACTCACATTCGGCCCGTTTAACTGTTTTGACAAAAATAAAAATATTTACTAAAAATTCTAATGGTTTGAAAAGTAAAAGGATGATAAAACTTATCAAGAAAGCTTAGTAATTTCAATTGAAATTTTAGTTTTTATAATATTATTCATTAAACAAAAAAAGAAAATACATTTAAATTGGCCAATAAATAGGTAATATGAATTACTCTATCAGCCCGTCCCCATCGTCCCTGATTTAAGTGGAGATGTGAAAAAAAATTTATTGGGTAGGATAACGGGTGTAGCATACCCGATCGTACTTGATCTATTGTCGTTCTTATACATTAGGAAATTAAATATTTTATTTTTCTCTGCGATTATACAGTGACAATAATTTTGTAAACTACGAAACATTAATTAAGCCATTTTTATTATATATATATATAAGAAGGAACATAATAACGACTCGATTTAAATGCATATAAAAGTCTAAAATGACCTTACTTAAGACATTTTTGATAGAAAAAATGCTGTAAAAGGTACCGCAAACTTAATTCCTTTCATATATATATATATATATATATATTGTATCGTTGACGTTATTTTTTATTTTTATTTTTTTTACAATATTTTCATTTTTTCCATGGCACACTTCATGTTTCTAAATCTATAGGAATTATTTGAGCCGTCTAATTTCTATAATAATATGAGCCACCAAATTTTTGCTTTGAATTTTTATGGTAAAATAATGTTAATTAATTAATGAATTAATCTTATTTTTATCTTATCTAATTATCTAACTAATCTTAATTGTATATAAAAAAAAGAAAAAAATTTGCTAAAACAGACACGAAGCCTTGAGTTCGAATTAGAAAGTCTTGAGTTCGAATCACATTTACCTTTCCCATATTTCTCCTTGCAATTAAAAGAAAAATGTATGAGATGAAAAGACCTTTGATATCCATAGCATTTGCCTAAACGATTTTTTAGATAATTATTAGTCATAGATATTACAATTTTATCGTAGTAATAAAAAATGGAAAAGAATAACTTGTAAAATTCCCTAGTTGTAAGCTCTTGAAGAAGAGTTCAGGAGACAAAGGTATATTCATAGTGAATTCTTACTCATAATCTTCAATGGGAGGGTGCATTGTAGGAGTGATGTGGAGGAGAGAGATAGAGAGAAGTTGACGTGTGCTCTTCCGATCTGGAATAGAAAGAGGTGTAGAGAAAAAGCGGGAAAATAAAAAAGAGGAGAGAGATGAAGATAAATTCAAAAATAATGATAAAATAGTAGTGGATTGGGTGAAGTAGATGGTTTATTTGTGGACCTTACACGGGACTCAAGAGAGAAAAAGTCAGGAAAAATTGTGTAAATGAGAGAAAAATAACTAAAAAAAATGAAAATAAATAAAATTACAGGACCTACGAATTTTTTTGTGTGTCTCTCTCTCATATGGAATGAACTTAGTCTAAAAAAAAGGGCATTGAAGATGCTCACGTAGCAACTTTAGTGATAAATCAGCAAAAGGAATAATCACTGGTAAATTGTCAGAATTGTGTAAGTTCCCAAGGAAGAGGGGGAGTGAGCATGTGGATTTAGAAACAATTGAACTTGAGGTTGTCAACATTTTTAAAGTGCATGTTCCGTTTGGCAAAATTTATAAATTCTTGTATTATAAACTGGCATGATTGGCCAATAATTACTATATTGAAATATATCAAAATCTTATATGTGGCAATGGGTCAAGCGTTTTCTTGCAAGAAAAAATGGGATAGATTTCTTTTGAATTTAAGGGCTTCCTTTGAATTTTCAAATCTAACAAGTGGGGCCCAATTATACCATTATTTGTACACAAGTTTCCCTTGAAATGTGATTTCGCTTTTTTGACCAGAGTGAAGACATGTTGACACTCAAAGAGCCAAGAATATACATACATATATATATATATATATATATATATCTAAACCGCACACAGATGTCAAATCCCTTGGAATTGCTTTTGTTAGAATAAAATACGCTGATTATAAACAACTGCTTATAAATTAAAAGAAACAGCCCGCAAATGGAATCTTAACTTTTATTTTTGTTAGCAGAATTCCTTATCATTGACTAAGAACATAAGTACATAGTTGAAGGACGCTCAAGTTAATTCCGCCCTAATCTTGGTAAGTTTAACCATGCACCTTTTTTTTTTAACCAATTATTATGTATTATTACTTCCGTCTCATAAAAACAGGTCAATTCTTATTTTTACATAAATTAAGAAAAATTCATATACTATTTAAAAAGCAAATTTAAAATCATTTTCTAACTATACTATTTCATTTATCCGCTTTAATATCTATTTTGTTTATAACAATGTATATTAAATAGGGACATATATGAAAATATTTAAAAACCTTTCAAAAAACCTCTGGAAGGTTTTGTAACAAAACGTCTCACCATATGTGACTTGTATTAATACACACCATGTGTATTTTAAACTCATATGACTTGCATCTATACAAACTACATGACAAAGGATGTTATGTAACAAAACTTTCTTGAGGTTTTTTAACACTACTCGGAACATATATTTAAATACAATTTTTTAAAAAAGAAGTGACATATATTTTGAGACGGACAAAAAAAAGATTTAAAACTATTTTTATGGTAGTCAACATTCTGTGTCTATTTTAAGGTAGAAATTGGTTAAACTAACATATAATAACGAGGATTAAATTGTCATTTAGCCATGTTAACATTCTATTTCTATTGGCCAATTATATTGCTACTACAACATTTTATTACTCCACCACATTTTAATCCTACTACTTGAGTGTTAGAGTTTAGAGACAAAAATCAAAATCATCAAGGAAATTGCATCATCAAGGAAATTGCTGGTGCCGCAATTGAAGATCAAAACAAAAATGTCAAAAGATTTGATAATAACCCTGCCTTTAATCAACAACAATGGTTGCCGGAAAACTTTGGGGATGAAAGAGGGCATTTAAGTAAATACAAAAGAAATGTTTAATTTGTGGTGCACCAATTAAATTTTGTAGTTGTAATATAATTACCCTTTCTATTTTAAGGTACAAATTTGTTAAATTAATCAATTGTACATATTTCAAGGGTCTTGCATTTTTCAATTCATTTCCATTCATTTTATTTTTATTTTCAAAATAGTATAAGGGCTTATCTCAAATGTCAAACAATGGTTTGAACAAGTGAAGCAATAGTTAGGAAGAAGCAATGATTTAAATCACTCCTCCCCCTCCTATCAAAGGGAAAAAATGTCAAATGAAAGAGAAACTATTCATAGGTCTTTTAATTGTTTACTAGTGGGGCGTGTGTGCGTTGCACGCAAGTTTCTTGTCATTATACCATTCTTTTTCTTAAGTTGCCCGTCATTATACCATTTTTTTTTCTTTGGGGATGTAGAATTAGACAAAATAATGGTCTAAAATAAGTGGTTTGTCTTTTAATTGATCTAAAACATATATGTGGAACATGTAGGTAATATATATATATATAACTGGAAAAGCCAAAGCCTTGAACATGTAGGTAATTTATATGTATATATATATATAATAAAACCCATAATTGGATATCTAATTGTCTATACATGATAATGAACACAAGAATATTCAAAAGTCATAAACCTTAGAGTTTTCTTTTATTTCCATGCTATTCTTGAATGGTGGAAAGTCTAGCTCGCTTGACTTTTTGGCAACCTTCTATTTATCTTCTTGCAATTGGAGAATTATTACGCCTAATAAATTAACACATACCATGACTTGATCCACTATAGCCCCATGCGAAGCAATTCCAAGGTCTTATCTAGCTCAGGAGAAACCTACATGTGAGATAAAGAACAAGATCGGAGCAAACTAGACTAAGACCTGAAAATTTTATTTCTCGTATGATAGTTGTAGCCAATCTATCAAAATTTGCCAACATACATAACAGAGATCTATAATCTATAGCAATATAATAAAGAATGGAAGCAAACAATCCTTAACCACGTAGTTACCAATAATCATTTAATTGCAACATCAAAACTCCTAACCACCACACATATTGAAATCCCACTATCAACTTCATTTGTATTATAATATCAAATAAAATTCTTGAAGTTCAATATTTTGCAGGACTTATCTAGAAAATGCATTTTGAGAAATTGAGAAAAAGTTAAATAAATCTAGAAACAATTTTTTTGATGTGTAAAAAGTTAAAGACACTCAAAACAAGAAAAATAAACTACCTTTTTTCCTTAAATTACATTCCAAACCCAAAAGTGAAATTGAAACTTTCTTATGCTGTAATACTACATTCTTTTCTATCAAATCCATTTGGTTATTAACGTCAACCAATATGTAATCATCATGAAGCCCTTAATAAATATTGGCATACTATACAATCGAGGACTCAACTGGACAAACTTCAATGGCAGTCTTTTTCATTTCAAGAAATATTAATTTACTAATTTCCTTCTCCTCTATTTCTTGACAAATATGTTTTGACAAAAAACTAAGTATGATTAAAAACATATACGAAATTAAGTTCATTAGCATGCTATTGAAGTTTTTGAAATATTAAAAACATATACGAAATTAAGTTCATTAGCATGCTATTGAAGTTTTTGAAACAAAAAAGAAAATTTCCAGCTCAGATACAACTGATTTGACGTGTTGATAGCAAATACATGTTTCATTTTTACTCAACCATGTGCCATCACAAAATAATTTCAATTAAATGCAGTGACGCCTACACAAATTGTATTTGACTGAAGAAGAGTTGCCAACACTAACCAATAATGTAAACAAAAACAACACAAGAAATGTAGATATTTTGTCTTTTCCATTACCCTAGCTTCCTACATTCAGGTAGGAAAAATGTTTTCGACAAACATCTGACGTTTAAAGTAGAAGTATCTCAATTCTAAATCTCAACTTCGATAACAGGTCAAAGAATGTCCACTTAGGAACACATACAACGAAGAAATACATGAATGGATAAAAAGACTGTGCGCACGTACCTAGGACTCAATTGCAACTCTCTCACTTACAAGATCAGTAGTAGTTAATCATGATAGCAATGGGGTCTAACCTGCAAATTCATTGACAAAATTCAAAGATCTATGGACTTTGCAAACAAACATTGCTACATCATGTTTAATCAAGCTCAATAGATAAATGAATAGGCAAATTCATTGACAACATTTGAAAATTTATGGGGCTTTGTAAACAAATGTTGCTACACCATCAAGCTCAGAAGATAAATAAGTAGATACTAACAAAACCTAGCTAAAGATCTTAGATAATGATATCTGCCATATGAATTAATACTTAAGCAAAGTACAAATTGGAATTATGAATATTGCCTTCATAATAATATAAGAATAGGTAATTTTCACTCTACATCTCCATTCTTTCAACTTTGACACAATTTTGTCTGTATTCTTTATTTTTCACCCATTTTATCCCCAAACTTCCATATATTCACCGAGTATATCCATGACGATGGATTCCATTATATTCACCGTTAAAGGCACGTATAGTGAGGTGTGTTAAGGATTCTTCAAAAGACAATATGTCACATGTTTAGCACGAGCTTGGAAAGCAAGTTTTGAATCCGCCTTTATTTGGAATGATATTATTGTAATTTTGTTTCCATGTATTTGCATATATTGTTCCGTAGTATAGGTGTATTATAGTTAGGAATGATTTTATTTTCTATTGTTATTGTAATCACTCCACTGTATATATACCAGAAGCTAATGGAATGAATACACATCTTTCACACAAACCTTATTATTTTAATTATTTTATAAGGTATCAGAGCTTCTAGCTCCCACGAGAAATCTCTATTCCTGGTGAATTTCAAGAGTTCCCCCCCCCTTTTATTCCTTTTCTTCTATTGGCCCATTGTCTCCTTGTTCTCTCTAATGGCTGATAACACTCAGACTACTACTACTACTACTACCAACCTCACTGAACACACTACCGAAACAACCCCACTTCCTCAAGAGCAAATTCCCACACCACTTATACAAATTAATGCTGCCACACAAATTACACTTAAACTAACCACATCAAATTATTTTTCTTGGCGTGCCTAGTTCACATCTCTCCTTTATGGGCTCAACCTTTTCATGTTTGTGGACGGTACTTCGTCCCGTTCTTCTGAAAAAATAACTACAAATGATGTGTCTGTACCAAACCCAGCATTTCTCCCTTGGAAGATCGGAAGACCAACTCATCCCCATGCCATCTTAGCCTCTCTTTCTGAAACAATTATACCTC